>JBBPLM010000045.1:0-10330 GCA_038089795.1 Pulchroboletus neoregius | reverse complement strand
TGAGCTCTGACCTGCATTATCACCGGCGCGCGACCGTGCTTCTCCTCGCGCCCTTTTTTTCAGCTGCGAAATTGACAGAAAAAAATAAACCCAATGTCAGAGAGTGCAGCAACTGTTCCCCTGTGACGTACAAGTTTGGCATACACGAGGCCGCAGGCATTACACAGCGTTCTTGGACCTTTGTTTATATCGTCAACGCACAGGCGACCGGGAATGAGATGACCACAGTGCTTACCGAGTGGTCCACGACGCCATTCAGGCGTTGATGTCGCGTTGCATCCGAGACATGTTTGACCCTCTTGTGCATGTTCGTCCCCTTTCTATAAAAGGGCGTGATCAATACCATGTCCCAAAAATTGCATCCGCGGCGCTAATTCACCTGTCGTTTCGATGCCGGCCCGTCCTTTTCGCCGACAGTTGTCGTAGGCCGACCATCGGGGTTTGATTGCGCGATCGCGGATTGAAGCATCTGTACGCCATAGTTCGCGGACTGAAACATGCGTTCTATAGTTTCTACCGCTGGCGACCGGGAGGCACTCATCGTTCCACCCGCCATCATATTCTTAGCGTTATCCACGATAAGTCGATAGGAGTCTTGTATCTGGCGAAAATGAATTATCGGAAAAAGGCAACGCCTGGGAAGGTCGTTTTGTGATTACCTTGGCAAAGTCTGGACCAGAACCTGTGGCGGCAGCGGGGGCAATGGCCGGTGCGTCCTTCTCCCTCCGCCTAGTCCGCGGTGGAGAGGAATTGTGCGAAGAAGCAGGAAGCGATTGCGAATACCCACTCTCCTGCCTTCTGGGCTCGTGGGGTGGCGGCAGATTGCTTGGAGGGAAGCCACGCGCATCTGGAGTGGAAACGGGGGCAGGCGCATCTGATCGAGGAGCCGCAGTGGAGGTGTATGTCATCTCCGCTTGCATTGACTGAGAAGTAAAAGGCTGTGCGTATTGTTGAGGCGCCCAAGATTCTTGCTGCCACTGTTGGGCATGGGTAGAAGAGATGCTGTATGGGGCGGATGGGTATGTGGTAGAGGACGCATATGAAGGTGATGGTTGAAAACTCGGCTGCTGTTGCGGGGACTGGGTCTGAGACGTGTTCGAACGTACGGGGCGCCCCGAAGCCTGGGCAGGGGGTGCCGTAGTATGCTCGAATGGGGTGGTGGGATATGATGGATAGTCATAAGAGGAGCCCGTTTGCTGATGGTGATACATGTAGCCTGTAGTATAACGTAGGGATGGATTGCTACTGGAAACACGGCGGTAGTACGCGCTTTTATGCGTGGAGATATCGTAGGAACAAAGGAGGTGTGTGCAAACCCGGAACGCGAACCCGAGTTAGGAGTTTCTGGGATGCTTGACACGAGGTTAGCTATAAAGCCGAAATGAAGGGTGAGATCAGCATCGAAGGGCGTTAATGATTGGCTTCAGCACGCAACGGTGAACCAGGACAGCAGGCGGTTCCGCTCCTCACGGCCGATATGGCTGCGAAAACTTCGGGCATGCCAGCGGGTAGCGCGGAGACGGACCTACCACGTCGCCGGGAGGGAATGTACCAGAGCGAAACGACCAAATCCTCACATTTTTACAACACAACTTGGCAGCCTCGGTGCTGCTGGGATTCCAGCGGTGAGGGTCGTTTATGTCAATAGCATCAAAGATCAGCGAAAGAAGGCCACGACAAGTCACTTGGACACAAACTGTGGATATTTGATTCCGCTGTCAGATGTCAACGCCGGTTAAGATGTAGTTTGGCCAGGTTCGGACGGAGGCTGATTAAAATTGATCGCTAGTCGATTCGGAAAGGGGAATCAGCAGTATCTAGTGCGCTCTCGAACACCCAGTTGTCTGCCTCGACTCCAGTAGTACTCACACCGGTAGTGCCATACCCTCGATCGACCGAACTTGTCATGCAACCCGTGAGGAGGCCGCACTGCAAGCAGCCGGTCGACAGAAGTTAATTATGGTGACCTCTGAGAAACAACGACAGCGCTTCTCCAAATTGCCAGATATGACCACCATGCTTGTAGCATCCTATCCAAATGTCCGTCTATTAGATAAAAATCCAAGATGTCGATATGATAATGACAATTGCGACTCCTTCATAATGAATCATGGCGTGTGTAGAAAACTGAAACAAAGCAAGCGGTCGTGAGATTAGCAGAACGTTATCCTGTTTGTATGTGATCCTGATCCTTCGACCTCCTGTTATCCGACCGCTCTCCCCACTCAGTAGACTTGCCTATACCAGCAGCCCTTCGGGTGCCCGATTGGTCGTCGTCATCGTTTTCTTCTCCGTCCGAAACTGGCTTGGCCGCATTTTTTGTGTTGCCGAGTCCACTCGCGCGTTCCTGCGCTCGCCTTCGTCTGCGGAGAATCTGTTTGC
The DNA here is from genome assembly GCA_038089795.1 of Pulchroboletus neoregius. NCBI lineage: Eukaryota > Fungi > Basidiomycota > Agaricomycetes > Boletales > Boletaceae > Pulchroboletus > Pulchroboletus neoregius. The sequence goes on along the minus strand of JBBPLM010000045.1, from coordinate 7,948 downwards.
GGTCCCGAATTGCCCGACGGTAGTCGGACCCATCACCATACAACAACGAGTACTCGCACCGCGGACAGATCCACTCATCCGCAGGATCAACTATCTGTGCTTTGAGACTGACAGTCTCCTTTTTCCGTCGACGAGGAGGGAGTTCTGCGGACAGGAATCGAAGAGGTTGAGGTCCGAGTGAGTTTTGCGCGTTTAGGGTGGCCTGAGCTGGGTTGACATGCCCAGAAGAAGGAAGGCGTGAGGGGACGTAATTGTTACGGTGATGTGGGTTTGACGCAATAGCCAGTGCATTACGCTTTTTCTTCTTGTTCTCGCGACTTTTTCCTGATGGGGACAACTCTAAAGGGTCCGCTGATTGGTCACCACTCGGCAGGGAGGGTTGGATCTTGCTCGTCCGTTTCGTCCGAGATGTTCTGCTAGCAGCAAGGGTTGCCTGCCCTACTTCCGCGGCGGCTTTAGCAGCTCTGGCTGCTTGTCGCGCGAGCTCAGCTTCGAAGCGTGAACGGAGTGCCAGCACCTCCTCTTTTGTCGCAACGAGGCGATCATAGGCTGAGATAAAAGCCGAGGTGATCAAGCTCTACTATTATCAGAGATCACGAAATCATCACTCACTCGCACTGGGGAACGTAAACGTGAACTGTGTGGTCGGGAATGAAACCCCCTTTTGCGTGGTTCTGCAAGCGGACACCTGTGCCGCTGCAGCACGCGCCAACCGAGGACCCCTTCGACGAGACAGTCGTACTTTTGGCGGAGTAGAATCGGAGCTGAACATGGTGCTAACGAAGGGTAGGTGTGTAGAGAGTGCCTGATCAAGGGCAAGCGCATCTCCAAGCGACAGGGCACCGAGAGCGGCCGCGAGCTGACGCTTCCTATGTTTGAGCAGCTCCTTATGCTGCAAGCCTGCGAGAGTCGATGGACTAATCTTGCCTTTCCATGGCAGCTGAGCCAGCGAAGAGGGTGGAGCAACGAGAATATCAAGATCTTGATCCGACCTTCCAATCGACAACGCGCTGTTGCCCATCGCTTCTTCCACACTGAGTGGCAAGCACACCTCCCTCCCATTCACGGACCCAGACATGTTCGCAGGAACCTTCCTCTTCTTCGTATTCCCCGGCTGCTGCAGATGGTCGGTATAATCACCTTCGCTATGATCCTCGTCCTGCTTTCCAGATCCCAGCCCCTCTGCGTATTGCTGGTAGACAGCACTCAGATCAAAGGTCTGAGAGAAAGATCCCGAGAGATCCCCGTCGAGGGCCTCGCTCTCAACAGCCCGTGTGATATCGCCACCGCCGAGCACGGAGGAATAATAGGACTGCAAGGCCATTTGAGATGAAAGGGACTCTGCACGTGCAATCAGCTCCTCTGCAAGTGATTCTGCACCACCAAGAAGGTCGGCCATGGGTTGAATGAGGTCGTCTGGTTCAGAGGCCTGTGTAACAACGTCGGATGTGCGTCTGCGTTTAGGTAACGGTTTGAGCCTCCTCAACGGCGGAAATTCAGGTGCATCGGAAGAGCCTTGATGATGCATCGTTGCAATGCTCTGGAGAGAAATTTTTCAAGAGAGTACAACGTTGTCTGACCCGTCGAAGTGGTAAAGAAACACGAGCTGACGTGTAACCGGTGTTGGCTAGAGATACCTTCTCGCCTTGGCTGTCTCGTGAGATCAGAGTGCCACCAGTGGAGTGGCGGATGATCTCAATGAATTTACAAGTCTAGAAGTGTTGCCATCGAATAAGAAAAACGAGTACGATACAGGATATGCGATGCTCTAACAGTTAATAGTGTCTCGTCATGCTATGAGGGGATATCAAAATAATGTCCGACTTGCGCATCGCAATGCCAATAAATCATGGGGTATCGCGAAACGAAAGACCGACACTAAGGGTAGGATGTGTAACTGCTCATGGTCTACGGCCCGCCGTTTACGTCTATAATACGGACGGGAATGAGGTGATGGTAGCGCGTGGGGGATGAGAAGTGGACAAGGCAGGAAAACAGACGCGCCGATGACAATAGAAACACAGACGGGATAAGATAGGCCGTATAGTCTTCATGATGAGCAGGTGCAACGAGACAAATCCATTCGAAAGAGCAGCGCAAAAGTCCGGGCGATTCAGAGAGCGAAGAACAGACAGCGAGAACGAAGCGAGAGACCGGATCGATAATAAAAGTGCTTGAATGGCCACGTGTAATGAAGGAGCGAATGACGGTGGTTGCGTCGAATCTTGCACAAGGGACTTTTCACCACCAGCTGGATCCACCATTGCCATAGCTATTTCCGCCTCCGCCAAAACCACCATAAGATGGTCCTCCTCCTCCCCCATATCCTCCCCTACCACTGTATCCGCCATATCCCCCGCCGCCACCATAAGAACTGCTTGATTGGCGATAGTCGCGGTTGCCTCCACGACCTCTGCCACCACCACCACCACCACCACCACCACCACTGCCACCCCCACCACGACCGCGGCCTCGGTAACTGCCGCCAAAGGTCGTTTCTTGGACCACAGATTCTAACCACGGGGGAATCTCTTGATTGGCCTCACGGAGGAGTTCCATTAGGTCTCTAACGATGTTCTTGTTACCACGGTTGAAGAATGCGGTAGACACCCCCGTATTACCCGCACGACCGGTACGACCAATGCGGTGCACATAATCATCGATGTCGGAGGGCAGATCATAGTTGATGACGTGGGTAACGTTGGGAATATCGAGACCACGGGCAGCGACGGCGGTAGCGACGAGGATAGGGGTCCGTCCAGTACGGAAAGTTTGCAATGCCATTTCACGCTCACGTTGAGAACGGTCGCCATGAATGGACGTAGCGGGGAGATGATTTGTCATGAGGAAGTCAGAGAGCATATCAGCCATCCTCTTGGTCTCAACGAAGACGAGGGTTAGACCACCCGGAGGTTCGGATGCAAGTAGGTCAAGCAAGACAGAGCGCTTGTCATGGTCTTCAACGTACTCGATCTTCTGTGTTATGTTTTCCGAGGTGGAACCTACACGACCGACGGAGAGGAATACATAGTCGTTGAGGAAGTCACGAGCGAGCATCTGAATGTCGCGGGGGAAGGTAGCGCTAAACATGAGAGTTTGACGATCCTGGACGCCAGGCATATCTTCGCCTTGTACGATGCGCCTGATCTGGGGTTCGAAACCCATATCAAGCATGCGATCAGCCTCATCCAGGACGAGGTAACGAATGTTTGCCAAGCTGATACGACCTCGCTCGATCAAGTCCACGAGACGTCCAGGTGTAGCACTGAGGAGGTCACAACCACGCTCAATCTGGCGCAGTTGTTGGTTGATATCGGCACCTCCATATACAACGGCAGGGCGGACCCAGGAGCGATAAGCGAATTTACGGGCTTCATCGTGAATCTGGCTAACCAGCTCACGGGTAGGAGCCAAAATCAGCGCGGTGGGGTAGGCTTTACGTGTGCGTGAGTAACCCATCTGGGGTGTTTCGGCAGGTGGGGTATGAGGTCCAGAAGCGAAGGACGCTGATAGGATGGGGAAGAGGAAACCTCCCGTTTTTCCTGAGCCAGTCTTCGGTTGTATGTTAGCTGACACACGTTCACCCGCAGCAGTGTAGAAAGGGGACACACCTGGGCACAGGCCATTAAATCTCTATTGGCAGCAACAATTGGAATGGAGTACTTTTGAACTGGAGTCGGCGTAGTGTAACGAGCGAAAGAAATGTTCTCGAGGAGAACAGGATCTAATGGTGGGTTCGTGAAAGCAATGACGGGTTCGGGTACTCCGGCACCGGTAGCTTCGACAGGGATATCATCATATTTCTCGAAATTGATACCTGTATGCTGCTTGGACGGATCGGAAGGGTCACCAAAAAGTTCCTTCTCAAGACGCATGTTACGTGAACCGACCACGTGAACGCCGTTGCGCCAGACACCGGCTCCGGCCGTTTCGCGGGGAGGGCCATCACCTCGGCTCTCTCTCGAGGACCAGCCATTTGTAGAGGGGCGACCTGCCCAATCATTTGCAACACCCCCACCGCGGGGGGAGCCAAAGGCGCTACTGCTAAAACCGGCGGGTCTGCTCCGTTCATTGTGTCCACCACGCAACGGTTCATGGCCACTGCGAGGCGATGCGCGGGGGTCGTTCCAGCCGGTCCTAAATGAGCGCTGGTTAACTACGGAATTGGATATAGGATAATATATGACACACCCATTAGAGGATGGAGATGGAGATGGGGAGGAAGCAGCGCGCTGCGCATTTCTCAAGTGCGGGGGAATGTATGTAGATTTCGTCCCATTGATACCGAGAGAAGCTGTAGAGGGTGAACACGAGGTATGCAGAGAGAACAAAACACAGAAACCGACCAAACTGAGTCTCGATACTTCCGTTACCGTTTACAATTCCATTGGTCATATTAGAAGGATGAACTTCAATGTTCTTTTTTTTTCTGTACCAAGTGTGATGTTGTCGCTGATGGGAGAAAGAGAAAGAAAGCCAAGAAAGACGAAAAGGGTAAGAAAAAAATCAGCTGGGAATTGCTGACAAATGCACTACCCGTTTTGGATGTTTATTTCCCACGCATATCATTGACTTGACCACCTCTTCGGTACATACGACCTGTACAGACAAGACATGGCTCAACCTCAGCTTCAGCAGCAACCCGGGCAGCCCAACCCGACGCAGCGACCCCCGCAAATGATGCCCGCACCGCAGCCTGACCCTCTCATGCAAGCGCGTATCGATGCCGACTTTCATCCAGTCAATCTCGCCGTCGGTGGCCCCGGCCACGCGTTTGCGTTTTGCAACAAGCACAAGGTCGAAAAGTGTGATGAGTGCAGTTTGGACTTTACCGGTCTCAACCGTATCTCCAAAATTTTTGTCACCAATCCCAACCTCCGCTGCCCACCTCCTCCGAATGTCGTCCAACAAAAACTTTCACAGGCAGTCACGAATACAAAGGACGAAGGAAACGTAGGCATATAGAATCCGACATAGCTTATACAGTCGCTTATATCACGGGCAGAACCTTTACAAACTCGGTAAACGCAAAGAGGCTCTTTCCAAGTATAATCTTGCTTCAAGCATCGCGGTGCAACGTCCACCTTGGGAAAGCTCAGCAGTGTTTAGGGAGGAGCTGTCTACCATCATCTCAAATAGATCGACAACCCTCTTTGAGCTTGGTGATTATCTCGGCGCCTTAGTCGACGCGGAGACGGTCATCGCCATTCGTCGTAACTGGCCAAAGGGCCACTTCAGGAAGGCCAAGGCACTCGTGGAGCTTGGTCAACTCAATGATGCCATCGAGTCAATATCTCTCGGCTTGCAATTTGAACCGAACAATGCCGTGAGTATTGCCTTCCATCGCTTCGCTCGCGCCTGATCTCTGTACAGGAATTAAATGGTTACATGGCTGAGCTCCAGAAGCTCGCCGAGACTCGTGACTCCGCAGTATCTACATCTGAGGATACAGCACCTGATGCCCCTCCACCGGAATAGATCATTCTTGTACAGCTTACCCTCCCCCCCTGCGTGCCCATTTTATCACTGGCTTTGTATAGTCGGCCCACGGATATAACATGTGTGCAACACTGAAACGGATCGGTCTTCAGCCCATCGTATCCTCGTTCCTGCGACGTATTATCCAGGTATGTCATCCTTGTGAGAGTGTTATCGATATATGAGTCGAGAATTCCCATAATGAAGGCATATATGATGAACTCAAGAGTACCGCTAGATATGACCATTCTATTTTTATTATTTGGATCCACCGCGCAATTTCATGCCTCGTTCAACATTTTCATTATTGTTAGCCAGGGCCTCCCGAGAAGCGCACTTTTTCTGGCTCTTGCCTTCCGCACGACCCTCTCGACTTCAACTAACTCGAATCAAATGATCAAAATCTCCAACTGACATCTGGCACAAGCTCTGATCGTATTGGCCAGTGTCCCTCAATCTTTTCTAGTTCGATCAGAACTTTGCAATAACATGATGTCTCATTTGAGCCCGCAGTTGCTGTGGAAGAGGACGCCATCCACGCGTTTTACTTTGCAGGAACGTCACCTCCCTGCCCGTACCATAGCCACGCAAGTCTTTTGAGCACACGGCTCTGTTGATCTTGGTAATATCAATGCCGTTTTGTCCGGAAACGGTTTCAGACCTAGGTAGCAGTGCCTGACAGAATGTGTATTTTTTCTAGATTCTACACACGTGTGATCATCCGCCGTGGATCCGTCTAGAGGCCGAGTTACGGCCCCTGCCACAAGGACTCCACGTTCAGTCTGCGTCACGCGATGAACCAGTCGTGTTAGGGGTCATCCTAAATTTCTACTTAGAGCCACTCTCATGGCACTTGTGTCCAAGTCCAATTCGCGTATCGTGGTTTGCAAGTAGGGCGTATAAAGGTCAGAATAGATTTTTGATTCGTCTAGTTTCATTCTCTGAGCCTTTACTCAACGCTAGTAAGACCACTTTGCTGCTGTCCATCCTTGACGTGCTGACATTAGTCCCAGTCGCATCTACCGAAACGAATTAGTTTCACATACGCTGCAAATGTCTCTGAACACTGTAAGTATCCTTTCTTCCTCTCATTTTCGGAACGTACTCAAGGACGGGGCTCTTGCCTACCGTCGCCTGAAGCGAAGAAAGGTGCCGCCGGGAGGCAGACCAGACAACAACGTTGTCAGTGTCAAGGTCATCAGACCTACGACTACGCGATCTGTGCAGACAGTCCGACAAACAGTGCATGGGCGTCCGGGTGGATAGGTGACGGAGGAAGCAACATTTCACGAGGCGACATGACTTCTACTCATTGTATCATCTAACTGGGAAATACATCATTATCTGTTCAATAAAATATAAGAGTTATCTTCCTTCCTCGGGGACGATTTCTTGCTCCTTGAAAAGGGGATCCATGATTAGTTGACGTTGAAGGGCCTGTTGGGCGCGTTCGTCGACTGAGTCATCTGTGAACCCAGTATTTGCCGTGCCAGCCCGGTATCTGGAGCCAAATCTTTAACCGATCATAAGACCACAAAAGGACGCCTCGGATAGCCAACCTTGCCAACTTGCCAGGCCTATCATCATCTGACATCGAAATTTCGACAACCGAAATGGGGGCCTTTTCTGAGAGTGATCTTGTTGTGGATAGATAGTAACCGTGCTTTCCATAGTTGGAAAAGTTCATGTAGTTCTTTTGATGATTGATCAGATCGGTAATGATATATCGGTACACGGCCTTCCGGAATGGGGGTCAGACTGGAATTCATGAGAAACAAGTCCGGGAACTCGGGTAAGCTCTAGATGTGAATCCGGCTGTATCGCTGGGTGGACCACATAGCATATGAACACAGCGTTTCTGTATTTCAAAAACCGACAAAGATATGTTTCAGCCCTAAATCGAGTTCCGTTTTAAGACTACTGGGGGTGGTGTACATCTGTTGGATAGTAAACGTGCCTTGGACATGGATGTCATGCATACTGGAGGGACAACTTGGTGCTCTATGAATGCCAATCCCAAAAGTTGAACGCATGTCGAACCGAAGGGAGACATATGGGGATGATGGGGGGGGACCAATTAAAAACTCGTTATGGACTCCGGGCTCCACCTTTTCGTCAACTTATCTGATTCCCCGACTCTACCGCATCCATGGCCACACTGCCAATCATCGGATCCGCAGGGACAGAAGTGATCGGTTCGTTGCTTTCCCATCCTTTCGCGGGAGTACGGTCCGCATTTTCAACTCGTAGGAAAAACTCTGGAGACAGAAAGCCATTGCTATTGCCCTCTGTAAGCACGACACCATTTGCGGAAAGATAGAACTTGATTCCTGAGTCAAGAGCTTTTTGAACATTTACGAAGATGAGTATTTGAGACGAGTTCCGCATGCCTATTTTATTTAAATGCAACGGTCTTCCTGTGGGTGGTGATCCCTTGAGAGGTGAAAGGAGTGCACCTACCACTGATAAC
>JBBPLM010000044.1:34621-52123 GCA_038089795.1 Pulchroboletus neoregius | reverse complement strand
TTTTAACTTGAACTCACTTCATGTGTGTGTACATCTACTTGTGTACGTTAGATGCTGTAGTCGTGATGGTTACATTTCAGATCTCAAACCAGTTGATGACAACAATAGTGTAATAAAAAGATAAAGGTCGTGTAGAACGTACACTTTAAGGTATAGGGCATTTTACACGCCAGTAGACATGACAGCAACAATCACATAAACCAGTTCCAAAGAGGCTCGCCCCGAGGAATAAATGAAAGAAGCTAAACCACAACATCATTTGAGTCGACTAGAGATTGTTGTCTACTCGTTTTCCTCCGCCAGAGAGAGCATAATACCAATCTCGACCAAGATGTAGTTAATAGCAAGGAAGTTCTGGGGATTGTTCGTATCGGGAGTCGGCACCACTCCAGTCGGGATTGCCAATCCGCTGGTCGAGCCAGTACCAAGGTGAATTGAGGAAGTGGAAGAGGTGGTGGTGGTGGTGGTGGTGGTGGTGGTGGTGGTGGTCGAAGAGGTGGTCGAAGAGGTGGTAGGAGGGGGAGTATAAGCTGGGGTGCTCGAGGTCGTGGGAGTATAGGCTGGGGTGCTCGAGGTCGTAGGTGCAGGGGGTGTATAGGCTGGGGTAGAGGTTGTAGTCGGCGGTTCCCAGGTGGTACTGGGGGATGTTGAAGAGGTCTGGTCTCCACCTCCACCACTGTCTCCGTTGTACCACCATGTACCATAGAGTACACCTTCGCTCTCGGAGGCAAAATAGTCGAATAGACCTCGGGAAAAGTCCAGGCCACCCCAAGGGCATCCCATACACTGGTCACATAGGAGGCAGAATGAGCCTTTTCAATGGAACCGTCTGAATAAGGGACATGACCAAACCTCATCCATGATGGTAGCTTGAGCAGTCTTTCCGCCATATTGGATGGTGATTGATTTGAAACACTGAGGGCCAGGGTATCCGTCACCGTATTGGTCAACGTTTAGTGCCACGATCTGAGATATCGTCTATCAGCTGTTAAGAGATACACTACAACAACGACACTGACCCAGTCGCTGGCGACATTGGTCTGGCCACAGGCACCACTTCAGATACAAACGTACATAAGCATCCGATTTCCTGCGAAGCGGCCAAAAACTTACAGTCCAACGTCATAAAAGGTAAAACGCGCGCTGGTGTAGGATTGACGCCTATGGATATCAACATCGCCTCGAGCACGGTGAGCTACCTCTTGATGACGCCTGCTCCAATGAGCCGTAACGAATGGAAGAATGAATGTGAGAAAGGCCCAGACTATCGAGACTTTGCGAAGCATGTCCAACGTAAAACGAGTGTAATACGGCTGGCGTCCAGAAGTTCAGCCTACACGGGGTATAACGCTCTCTTGTCGACGTTCAAGTGGAAAGTTGGCAATGGGTCGGGTTGCCAAAACAACTGTCGGGTAAATTTGACATAACACCGCCACCGTCATTAGATAATAACAGATTACTTATGGCACATATAACTCCAGGTAATAATGGCACTGTCAGAAATAAATTTGTATCTCCATCTCGAAGCGCCCAGTGGCAGAGCTAAAAAAATAATATGGGTATAGCGCAAACTAGAAAGGTCCGGGACCGTTAGTGCTCATGGTACGATGGTGTCCGTCTATGGTATGAAGCATGTCGTCTTACTTTTCCCCCAACTGCCTTCCAACGATATTTTGCAGTGGCAAGGAAAAGGAAATCGATAAAAGAACCTGCTCTGCCGTTCATTGCAAGCTACTGGAACCACTGAGGAGTCGTCCGATCAACACGAGAGACAAGTTCACGTCTAAGAGGATAGATGAATTGGCAGCCCCCCCTGGTACCGCTCCGGAAGACTCGACGGCAACATTGGTGGTCGTCTGGGTAGGGACCAAGCTAGAGGTGCTCGAGCTAACGGTAGAACTCGAGGAGCTAGTGGTGGGTGGAGGTGAGGTAGTCGTCGTCGTCGTCGGAGGGGGTTGCCAAGTGGACGTTGTTGGTGACGGAAGCCAGGTGGTAATGAGTATAGCCACACTGGTAGTAGGTGGCGGGGGAGGTGGGGGAGGAGAGGAAGACGGGGAGGGGGATGGGGAGGAGCCTCCGGAATCGAAGTTCCATGAACCATACACGACACCGGCCGAGATATCAGCAAAGTACTCAAAGAGGCCTTGCGAGAAATCGAGGCCATCGGCCGGACAACCTGGGCACTGTTGTGATAGTATTTAGTGTGTAGAAAGGAGAACTCGGGAATAATCACACACCTCGTCCATGATCTGGGCTTGTGTTGTTTTTCCATTAGCTGTGATGGTGATCATCTGGAAGCAATATTGACCTCCATTATATTGCTAATGATGAATTAGTCGTGTCTTCATATACAGAGCAAAGGAAAGTTACGTCTGAGTCGAGTGCGACGATCTAAGTACAGATGAAGGTGAGCAGAGACATCAGACCCCAGAACGAAGAGCACATACAAAGTCACTCGGTTGATTAGTCACACCACAAGCGCCAAGACCAACTGCGTAGTAGGTGAAACGAGCGTTGTCAAAACGCTTGTAGAGGTTGATTTCCCCAGGATCGCGACGAGCAAGGTCACCTTGTCGATGCACATGGTGGCGTCTGCCCATGTGTGCATGACCGAGTGAGGGAGAAATAAACGAGACGGCGAAAGAGAGGGCCAAGGCAAGGCTGGCAAAGAGCCGCATGATGGTAAAGAGTGACTGGGCGGTGCTTTGACAAGAAAATTAGAGACAAGAAAAGGTGAGGTGAGAGAAAGGCGAGGTGACTGACCGTACTGGTCGCACCCCATCATGTTATTACTTACATAAGCGTGATATAGCCGAGAGTCTAGATGCACTTCGACAAGGATAGGACGACACCGCCTACTTTTATTCTCATAACAATGACATTGGCGACAAACAATGTGACATGTCTATCTACGGAACACTTATCTCCGCCATACCTACATTTTCACGCCATGGCCTCTGACCTCAGCTCCGGAGCGGCTGAATCACCGTGACCTGCGCGCGCAAAACTCTTTAGATAGTCTTCCATGAACTACATCAAGGACTCACCGTTATAAACTTGAGAACTTCGTCAATCAGCAAAACTGGCGCGCTGAGGTACAATACTGCTTTCCACTCTGCCCAGTTGAGTGGTGTAATTGCGAACAGCGACGTAAAGAACGGGATGTACAAAATCCCAAAGTGCAGTGCCATACTCAGCGCGATGGCACCCACAAGGAATGGGTTCTTCCAAACCGGTAGACGAAGCAAGCTTTCGTTCTCTGACAGAGAATTCATGGCGTTGAACATCTCCACTGTGACGAGAATCGAAAGACTCATGGTTGTAGCGCGTCGTGCCATCTCGTTCGTGAACATTTCGCATCCAATTTCGGGGAACATGGTTGAACATTGATGGAAGTGAGTCTAGTACTAGTTCAGTCGCATGATCCAAAGGATCTTGGTCCACTCACGAGTTGATGGAACGTGATTTGAGGTCCTCCAGAGTAGTAAACGAACCACCACGCATACCCAAACACGGTGGCGCAGCCAACATAAATTCCAATGACCAGGTATCGGAAGAATAGCCATTTGCCTACTAATGGCTCCTTGGCATTCCGTGGAGGTACGCGCATGATGGAGTGATCGGCGGGATTAAATCCGAGGGCGGTGGCTGGTAGACTGTCCGTAACGAGGTTAACCCAGAGTAACTGGACAGGGATCAATGCCTCCGGCATGCCCAATAACACAGTCAGGAAGATGCTAGGGTGCCAATTCAGCAACAAGGCAGCACCAAGCGGAGATGATACATACCTGACGACCTCGCCAATATTAGAAGAGATAAGGTATCGAATGAACTGTTTGGTGTTATTGTATATGAGTCTGCCTTCTTCTACAGCTTGCTCTATCGTCATGAAATTCGAATCCGCGAGAACCATGTCTGCCGCCAGTTTGGCAACATCGGTGCCACTACCCATCGCAACACCAATGTCAGCCCTTTTCAACGCCGGAGCGTCGTTAACGCCGTCACCTGTCTAGAAATTTTCTGTAGGATGATAGCTCGAGAGAACGACAAGAGAATTCTTACCATAGCAACAACCATCCCAAGTCCCTGGAGAAGATCGACCAATTGACTTTTATGTCCCGGTTCTGTCCTGCTGAACAAGCTCGCGCGCTGCACGGCCTGTATTTTCTCCTCGTGGCTAAGCGCGTCGAGCTCTCGTCCTGTGTAGCTCTTGCCTGTCAAGTCTTCATCCTCACGAAATATCCCGATCTTACGGCATATTGCCTCAGCAGTACCTTTATTATCACCTGTGATACAAATTACGCGGATCCCCGCAGCTCTGCAATTTGCGACAGCCAGACGGACCTCGGGGCGTGGGGGATCGAGCATCCCAACCAGAGAAACAAAGACGAGGTTTTGTTCAAAGCGAGCATAGTCTTGTGTGTTCTGGCTAAGGTAGTGTGTAGCGTCGGTGTCCTCCACGTCAACATAGGCCATGGCCAGTGTCCGTAGGCCTTTGGAAGCGTAAGAAGTGATTTGTGCGAGGATGGTGTTCCTTAGTTCAGATTTTAGGGGAATGATCTTGCCGTGTACCATGACAGATGTACAACGTTCGAGAACGGACTCTGGGGCGCCTTTGACGAACAGGGCGCCGGCACCATTGAGACGAACCAGAACAGACATCATCTTGCGGTCCCGGGAGAATTCAAAAGTCAACAAACGGGGTATACTGCACTCAAAATACTCGCTGACGGCGCTTGCTCGAGCCGCACGTGTCATGGATGACAATGATTTGGTAACTTCTGCGTCCGGAGAGCCTAATTTCTCGACGAGAACTTTGAGTGCAGCCTCTGTAGGTTCTCCGACATTACTGTAGGCGTCCTTTTCCTGGAGAACGACGAATAAGCAGAGTCCTATACGGGTAAAGGACTGCGTACCGCCTGGTATATAATCTTTGCGTCGTTACACACAGCACAAATTTCTGCGACTCTGCGGATGGGATCAAGACTCAGGTCAGAGCTCTTAACCCCTGATGACTGGACAGAGCCATGCGGCGAATACGTGGTTCCTTCGACTTGGTATTCCGTTGGAGATAGAGTTTGCGCGTCTATCACAAGGAACTGAACAGCGCAAAGGAGTCAGCGAAGCTAAGGTGGTGGGGCAATGATGTACCTTGGAGACGCTCATTTGGTTTGTGGTCAATGTACCGGTCTTGTCGGAGCATATTACGTTTGTGCAGCCGAGAGTCTCAACACTAGGCAGGTTTCGAACGATGGCATTTTTCTGAGCCATTTTCTTGGTTCCAAGGGCTAAACAAGCAGTAATGACAGCAGCGAGGCCTTCTGGAATAGCAGCCACGGCCAGCGCGACTGCTATCTTGAAGTAATAGATTGCACCTTTCAATGCACCGTGATGGGAAGGATCCCAGAAGTGACGGAAATTAACGAGCCAAACCAAAATACATATTACGGATATCACTTTGGCGAGCATATCACCAAAGTCGTCAAGCTTACGCTTCAACGGCGTTTTGTCGCTGATTTGTTGGGATATAGAGTGGTGAATGTGGCCTATAGCGGTTTTTTCGCCGGTGAATGTGACGATAGCGCGTGCGGTACCATTTACGACGGTTGTTCCCTGTAGAAAGATGAGGGTGGGATGGATGACAAAAATAGAGCTATGAGCGCACGGAGAAGAGCATGTTGGTCATATCTTGTTTGACAGCTTTGGGATCAGGGACGACGTCGATGGACTTGTTGACGCTGCTGCTTTCCCCTGTGAGAATTGCCTGGTCTACGCGGAAACTACTGGATGAAACTGAGAAAAGTCTGCAGTCAGCAGGAACTTTGTCTCCGACGGCGACCGACACGATGTCTCCGGGGACGAGCTCGGAGGCGTGTATGCGGGCCAGATGGCCGGACCGGAATACATTTGCTTCGTCAGGGGAATACTCTTTGAGGGCCTGGAGGGGTGTATGAGGGAGAGGCGGATGGAGGAGGGACAAGGGAAACTTACGTCGATGGCCTTTTCGGCGTTTGTTTCCTGGACGACGCCGACGACTGCGTTGGCAATGAGGATGAGAAAGATGACTGCTGGCTCGACGAAAGCACCAAAAGGACTGGAGTCGGCGGAGTCCTCGAAGAGGGCGAGGAGGAAGGAGACGGCGGCGGACGCGAGGAGAATGAGGACGAGCTGGTCCTTGAACTGGTCTAGGACGAGCTGCCACAATGGAGTTGGGGGATCCTCTGGGAGTTCTGTACAAAATGGGTCAGCGTTGTGGGAAGGAGAGAGAGAGAGAGAGAGAGAGAGAAAGATGGTGCACCGTTTCTGCCGTAGAGAAGGGCATGATTGGCAGCCTGTTCATTAGACAGGCCTGAATGGTGGTCTACTGCAAAATGTTCGAGGATCTGACTCGGCTCGAGCGTCCACGGCGCGTCGAGGATGGTCATGACGGTAACGCAAATACTCGCTTTTTCGTGCAGACGTGGTTAGTACCGGCAATTTCGGGCCGCGTGGCGGTGGAATGCCAAACAATGGGACAAACACAGAGCAGCGACGACGACAACGACAACGACGACGACAACGACAACGACAGCGACGACGCCGCTTCTGCGATCGAGGGCCATCTCGCCGACACTCTCACGCCATGGGCAACACCGGCTCGTCTTCTGGACGTCCACACCACGACGACACCGTAGACTATGGTTTTCTTTCCCCGCAGGGCGTCTATATTGGCACAAGAGACTGGAATCATTCCATCGTCACCCAGCTCATCGTCGACAGGAAGCTCGCACCCTTTTACCGTCCCCTCGAGGATTACAACGACGACTGGGACGACGACCAGATCCTCGCTGCACGCAAGGATCTCCCCGACTCCGACAGCGCCGTACCCGATCCCCCAGCAGCCCGCCCTGACCCCCGCGACACCTCAAAGCCATCCCCCGCCTCAAAGCGCACAACCTCCCTCAAGGAACCCTCACGCTGCCCAGAGGCCGCCCTCTACAGGGGTGCCGTCGAGTGTCCAATCTGCTTCCTCGTCCGTTATCTCCTCATCCTCCCCCATCACTCGCTGACGCTTCCCTCAGTACTACCCTTCCAACATCAACCACTCCCGCTGCTGCGATCAAGCAATCTGCACGGAATGTTTCGTGCAGATAAAGCGAGCTGAACCTACCGCAACACACCTCGTTTCAGAACCAGCTGCGTGTCCCTACTGTGTCCAAGACAACTTTGGTATCGTTTATGCACCCCCTCCATGGCGTGCAGGCATCGCTAGCGAGGGAATGGTCAGTCTCCTCCTCTGCACCTTCCTTCTTTCCCTTGACATTTCCTTCCCCTTCCCTTAGGCCCCTCCTTCCTGGGCCGACCCCCTCCGGTCACAGCCAAGTATCCCTGGCTCCTCCAGCACTCACAAGCGCAGTCGAAAGAGCTTCGGTCACGATAGTCCCGAAGTCGTCACAACTGGTGAGTTGCTCTCTCTGCCCCCCCTTTCACTCCTCTCATCCTTCTTCTCAATAAAGACCAAATCCGACCTGACTGGGAAGCCAAACTCGCTGCCGTTCGCGCAGCAGTAACTCGTCGTGCAAACAGGAGAATCATCATGAGGCAGGTTGGAGACAGACTCATCCCCGTCGGTGTTACCAGCGGTCGCGTCCACACTCTCCCGACTACAGAGGGCACTGAAGATGGTGAAAGCGGGTCCCCTGGTAATACCACCGGCAGTAGACGGCGCCGTGGTCCGCGGGCGAATGGTCAGACCGACCTCACTCAACTCCTCGGACAAATGGGTTTAGGTGGTCAAGACTTAGAAGAGGTAAACGCGCACTTTCTCTCTTCTCCACCGATGCTCACTTTACACCAGCTCATGGTCATGGAGGCAATGCGTCTCTCTCTCCTTGAGCACGAAGCACAGCAAAGAAGAGAAGAAGAGAGGGCCCGTCGCGAGGGTGTAACAGATCAAGCCATTCCCAGAGGACCATCTGCGACACCCAGTGCTGATGAATCTGCTCCGTCAAGGGTCCAATCCGGTGCTACGGCACCCGTAGTAGTGTCGTACTCGGCCCCGCAAGACCCGCGAGCCGATGGACCCTCCGCTAGTTTTTCAGCTCGTCGTCGCTCACCGACACCAGTATCAGGTCAAATAACATCTTCATCTCAACCTGGGACTGCCGTTGACGACCTGAACGACATCTCCCACAGTATCGAACGATCCATTGCTCAACCCACGCTCATGACAGCCACACCAACACACATTAGTAACGGCGAAGCGCGTGCCGCCCATGCGTCTAGTAATGATGAACGATCCCGCTCCTCGTGCAGCACAACCATTCGTGGACATAGCCAACAGTCAGAGGACTTTGCGGGACCCATAATGACATCATGTATTCCCCTCTCATCTTCACTGTCTGACACGGATACTTCAGAACATCCCTGACATCACGTCAGCTCGACTTCATCGATGGATTCGTCGATTATAGTCATGTCATCCGTGCTCTCGCGCGGTTGAATCGGCACACCGATACATAGACGTTGGAGCTTGCATCATACTCGGAAGGCATGGACAGTTTGCGCAACATTCGCTTCGATCCATAGATTTATGAGAGCCAGTCCACTTAACATTGTCTTTTCTATTCTTGTTGGCATGGCATGGCACCACACCGAGTTTTTCTCTGCGACAGAATGACTGATTTACTGTAACAAATTTTACTCCCACCCAATCCAGATCCTAAGCATTCCTCGGGAAGCTCGCACTCATCTACCTTCTCAAGTTTTCTTATTCTCAATTACTAGCCCATGTGGGACAGTTCGATTGATCTGTTCTTGTACACGCCATCCAAATACTATTTAATGCACCTCCCCGTTCGCCGTAACCGGAACAATGTTGAATCCGAGTCCGTGGAGGTGCGCTGATCGTAGTTGGCTGGAATACACACACATGCAACAATATGTTTAGACCGGCGTTGTCTTCCCACCACGTCGACCAAGGTCGGAGCACACAGTTACCGGGTCCGAAACAATGTGGGGCGACTTGCAAGTTGTATTGCGGGAGCGAGACATTTCTATAGTAGGCCTGTTTCTCCGTAGTATGGAGAATGTATTTTGGACCGAGCAGTGTGAGAAGAGTGAAACACGAAGAAAATGGACACCGGGGTTGGCAGTATGGCTTCTAGTTCTACCGCTCACTTTTGCGGATCTGCCCATATGGGTCGTGTAACTTCTGAACCCCTTGCCTGCACGCGGCGCACGTTACTTTAGTCGAACAACACAGAAGGACAAATGTACTTGCCTGAGCCTCGATCTGCTGCTTCAGAACCTGTTCTTGAGCTATGCGAGCAGCTCGATTTGCGTCCACTTTCCGCCTGAGATCAGGAGCCAATACCTGTGTGTGGCAGCATCAGCAACACAGCCCACTGATCCCCAGCGTCCAGCTGACATGGAAGGTCTGAAGGGAACATGTACTCACGGCGTATGTTTGCTCAGGAGTCGGCACGGTAGCTGCGGGAAGCGTGTCCATTTAAGAGTCAGCAAGGTGGGAGACAAGTGGACGAACCCTGCATGACTAGATATCCCATACCCATTACTTTGCGAAGGCACGGTCGTTTGTGAGCAACGTGTGCGGAAAGGCGTATTAGTGCTCGCAACAACAGCAGAGCTCAAAGGACGCACGACCACCTGCCACCAGTGTCAGTCTGAACCACGGGAAACTCATTCTTCAAGTGTTGAGGTGTTGGTGTGAGTTCACTTCAATCTACGAAACGCTGTGCAGTCGATTAATACGGGTATACATACAAAGTGTTAATGAGTCATTGTCCAAATTACGAGCGCGAAAGAACCATTGTAAGTTATCGGGGCAAGTTCCCTTTGCAGCAGGTCTAGCAGATGAATATGCTGAATGCGAAAAATAACATAGTGCAAGGACAGACGAAAGCTGGCCGGGAAAGTCATCCTTCCGCGTGTAGATACCTCGGTATGGACGGCTGTTCCACGCTGGCTTTCTTGCGTTGAGACAAGAAACCCAACATGTCTGCACTGTTCCTCCGACTCGCAGACTCAATACGTGCGAGTTCCTGCTCCCACGCTTGCACGTCTACCAGGTTTACCGTTTCAAATAAAAGACTCCCATGGTTGTGATGTTGTGAACTCTCGACACTCAAGTGCCCACCGGAGCTCATGCTGGAGCTCGATCCCAAACGTAGTGCTTCGACCGGTTTTTGGCGGACGAAATTACGAGAGCTTGCGGGAGGTGTCGGAGAACGCGTCGGATGGGCAGTTTCCGGTCGCGGAGGGAC
Source organism: Pulchroboletus neoregius (assembly GCA_038089795.1). Classification (NCBI taxonomy): domain Eukaryota; kingdom Fungi; phylum Basidiomycota; class Agaricomycetes; order Boletales; family Boletaceae; genus Pulchroboletus; species Pulchroboletus neoregius. The sequence goes on along the minus strand of JBBPLM010000044.1, from coordinate 41,858 downwards.
TGACAATCGCTTGCTTTGATTTTGAAAGTTTTCGTAGGTTCGTGTCTCATGTCTACTAGACCAGTCCTGAGGTCCCGCAGAAGTATGCGGCCGCCTCGAAACTTTGAACATGCTGCTGTTCCCTGCTGGATAAGGTGATGAAGCAGTCGAAATCTTGTGACTGTGTTCAGGAGAAAAAGGCGGTCTCGTGAGGGGAGATACAGTGTCTGGCTCTTCTGAAACAGAGTCCTGGCGAGGACTACGTGGCGGCGATGGAAGTTGTTCTGTGTTGCGATTGCGCTTGGAGCCCCGAGGAGACTTTGATTTCGAGCGTCCCGGAGTTGTATTCACGCCATCGCTATATCGTGAAAGGGCAAGCTGCCTTTGTAGGTCGTTTGTGGGTACTATGGTAAGTTCCTTGTCTTCGAGTTCTACAGTTTCCGCAGAACTTGCCAGCGAAGAGACGATTAGCTAAGGAATGCTTAGTATGAGTGGCAATAAAAGGAATGACAACCTTTACCTTGACACGAAGAAAGAACTTGACACTCGCCAGGCTGGTTTGGACAGACTCCCCAACTGCCCATCGACTGTTGGATTTTGTATCCGGCCACGAAAAAGTGAGATTATGCCGCCACGCTCCAGAAGAGTCTCTGGAGAAGCGACCTGCTGATTCAGCATGTGCAAATATATGGGTGGTTCCGCGGTCGCCAGAGGGAACTGGCAGAGGCTCGTCTGTGCTGTATTCGTGGTGCTGTAACAACGGTCGTGAGGAATCAGCGGAATATACAGATAACGAAGAAGCAGGATGAAGCAAATTTTGGGACGAAGAGCCGTTAATGCCGGGATATGCCGATGAACTACGATCCTGGGTGTGATTAAGGGGATTTGGGGGTAAATACGATGAGAATCGGTAAGGTCCGGGAGAGGACTCGGGAGGGCTAAACCGGGAGTCATTGAAATGTATTCTTCGCTCAACAAAAGCGGACGCGCTGCGAATCGACACAGAGGGGTCCAGAGGTTGCACGATGAGCTGTACAGAGACAATATCAAGTGGACCGATTGGATTGGGTGATATGAGTATACAATAACGCAAGGGCGGTCCGCGGGACTTGGACCTTGACAAAGTCATGTACGACGAAGAGGAAGGTGTCAACGGTGTCGGTGGAGACAGACTGGTCGGGGCATCGTAGCGAACGAGGGATAAGTCAAAGTGTTTAATCTGACGGCAGCCAACGGCTGAGATGGGTATGTGATTAAGGACTGATGAGTGGTCAGAACGGACATACGGAATGATGTAATGATGTACTTGCCTGCCTCGATACGCCAAAACACGCGATACTCTTGGAAGTAGAGTGCAGTGCTCGGTGCGGCGATATGGGAAGGAAGCAAGAAGCGAAAGGGGAATTCGGAATCGCCAACCTCGGACCATTCCTGTGTATCGCACTTCTGCCAAAGGGTGACGGAGTGCTCGAAGAGAACGTTGGTTTGGACTGAACCCAAGCGACCCTGGCGAGACTCGTAACAGCGGACTGCGACGATGATGTCTTTGGCGAGGATGGGTTTAGCGTCTTGCTCGATCTGGGTGCGGACGACTAGGAAAAGGACATGAGAGGAAGGGGATGCGAAAGGGAGAGATGAATACGCACGACCATCGAATCGGAGTGGCGTTAAGCCGAGGTAGCCTCTGTGGGGGAAGTAGCGTACGCCTTGATTGCCTTTTGGGGAGATAAGGGAGAGCTTGACCATGGTCGTCGTGTCTGGCGGTGAGGAAGGTTGAGAGGAGGAGGAGGAGGAGGAGGAGGAGGAGGAGGAGACGAGGAGATGGACGCGAGGAGATGGAGAGAGGGAGAGAGGGAGAGAGAAAAGAAGCAGTCGAGATAAATAACGACGACAAGTCTCGCCCGAAAAGGAAGTCGACGAGAAGCGCTGCAAGATCAGTGACCCCGAGTGACCCCGCCAGATCTCAGATCTGTTCTCCAAGAATCACGTGGCTTGTCACATGTGACCTTCACCTTTACCGTGACAGACCCCAACGCTCCTCCTCCTCATCCCCAATCACTGAGTACCGACTGGTAAGTATGCCCCGCGCGTCGCTCTACATTCCGTTTCTCCTTGCTGGGATGATCATCACCGTAAGATTTTGTCTAGCTTTATTTCTTCATCTCTTTACACCTCTCACAGGGCTCCAGTAACTCTCTCTGGAGCAAGTGGCAGGTCAGTTTGCTCGGCTAATTCAATCCATTCCACTGCTTCATTTCCTTGTCAGGACATGCAATGCGTCGAGAACTGTCATGATCCAGACCCGAATAACCACGTTCTCTACGAACAGCCCGTCTGGCAGACTCTACAAATGTTCCGTCCGTCCTGCCCTTTTTCATTTCCACCCTCTCGCTAACTTTCCTTCTAGTCGGCGAAATGCTTTGTCAGTCCGTATACGTCCTTCATTCTCGTCAGATTCTCACTCCCCAGCTTCGCTATTTTCCTAGGCTTCCTTCCCGTCCTCTACACGTGGTTCAACACGAGGCGCTCCCCTCCCCCCGTTTTTCTTCCCTTCGATTCAGACCAAGATGTTGAACCCCAGGCCAAGTCTGCTCCACCTTCTCAGGAGCTGCGTGGCTGGAAATTACTCCTCTTATGGTTCCCTGCCGCTTGTGATCTCACCGGTACCACGGTCCGTTAATTCCCTATTCGTCTTTCCCCCCATCTTCCATTACTTTCCATCCACTCTTATTAATCTTCAACGCTAATGCCGTGTCCTTACCTTCTCGTGGGACAATCTACAGCTCATGAACGTTGGCCTTTTATACACACCCGTTTCCATCTATCAGATGACGCGTGGTGCACTCGTCCTTTTTGTCGGCATTCTCAGTGTGATCTTCCTCCGTCGCCGTCTTTGGTTATACCAGTCTGTCTTTCTCCTTCCGTTCATTCCCTTCCCTAACTCGCCCTAGATGGATTTCCCTCCTCACTGTAATGGCCGGCGTTTCCCTCGTCGGTTATAGTGGTTCCCTCGTCAAGGATACAACCAAGGATGCCGTTAATCTCGTAACTGCTCGTGATACCGGCAATCCCGATCAAGTTGATGCGACCAAGGCCCTCGTTGGTATGGTCAACCATTTCGTCAGTGTTGTTTCGTTTGATGTAATCGTTAAACAGGCGTGTTCTTTATCTTATTTGCCCAAGTCTTGTAAGATCTATTCAGTATCTCAGCTCTTTGCATTCACCATCGTCCCTTGCAGCACGGCAACTCAATTCGTGATTGAGGAAAAGATCATGACCCGCTGGAGCGTCGCTCCTCTTGTCGCAGTAGGATTCGAAGGCTTGTTTGGTGCCCTGACCATCCTGTTGCTCATGCCGTTCATGGGGCAACCATCACTGTCTTCTCGTTCTCCTTTCTTTGACCTTCCGAGGGGTTGGTATCAGATGATCAATACTCCTAGTGTCCTTTGGTCTGGGATTGTGATTGCTTTCAGTATCTCCTTGTTCAACTACTTCGGCCTAAGCGTCACCAGACATGTGAGCGCCACAGCTAGGAGCTTGACCGATACTTGCAGAACCCTCTCCATCTGGTTGGTCAGTCTTGGGTTGGGCTGGGAACGGCTTCTGTTCCCAATATCACTCTTGCAGGTGCTCGGCTTCTCTCTACTGGTGTAAGTGATGACTACTCGTTGATATTTTAGTGTACTTATTATCCTCCTGATCAGTTACGGAACGGTGCGTTGGTGCTCTGTCGCGGCCATGTCGCAGCTCACCATAGATTTGTAGTTCTTGTTTAATAACCTGGTCCAACCACCCTCTTTCCTCCGCCCTCCTCCCACCTTGATCGTGCCGGTGACGGGAGCCGAGGAAACAGAAACACTTCTTGCTGCTTCGGCTCTAGATGAATCGGCCACTCTGCCTGCGGACCTCGGCCAGAGTGGTTTTGATGTCCTCCCAGTAGATGAACATGTCAGAACGACAGAGGAGTGATGATAATGTTTACCACACAGCTAGAGTTTGGACGAGTATCCATAATATGTTACTCCATTGCAACCAAGTTTTGATTCGTCTCTCCCGTTGAACTTGACATATATGTCAAACCGCTTTTCAGTTGATATACCGAGACGGGACCGGAGATGGCGGCTATATGAAGCATAATTTTAGACAGCGTTCACAAGTGGGACAAGCGAGGACGTCTTATGATTTGCGACCGGTTGGTTCAATAGTTGCTCCCATCGGCGGAGAAACTCAGGCTCGGCAGTCGGCAGTCAAGATCTTGTTCGCTTCAGTCATCATTTCAGACGATTCGCCGCTAGGAAGCTTCTGAATGGATGCACAGTCGACTGTCTATGATTCCTCGGAGATAGTGCACTGGAGGCAGCCAACTCTGGATAATGACATGTTTGATTCAAAAACCTCACTAGGGTAACAAGTGGATCTCCACACATGCTGTCACGAATTTGTGTAGCTCAGTACTTGCTGTGTACTCAGTGGCGTCGCCGAATCGGTTGATCCTCGTGTCGCAAGGTATAAAATCGTTGCGATGCGTTGCAGCACTTCGCATCCCATCAGTGCCGATCAACGGCGAACAGCGCAGGACGTCGTTGCCCATCTATGTACATTTCTGCTAGGCGTCCCAATGTCACTCTGTCGATTCGTCGTCACTGTCACTAGTTTTACAGTCCGCGATCTGCGTCGCTTCTTCTAGCTGCTCAAGCTCCCATCCAATCACCCATTTCGGTATTGGCAATGTGGCCAATTTGCCACCTAGTCCTTGAAGCACGTTGTCACTAGAAACTCCGTCGAGATTGGATTGTAACGTGAACCAGGCAGTGCTTACCTTGCACAAGTCTGGATCCACACACAAAAGTCGTCCAGCCAAATTCTGCTGTAAACATAATAGACCTCGTGGTGATCCAATATTCGTCTCATCTCCAACAAGCATTTTGTTATCATTCTTTGACCTTGTGCCATGTAGGAAGCGATATCTCTTCGGCATGCCTCTGACAGCCGAAACGAGCGATATAACGGAAAGGCAAGGCTCCGTCTGTATGAGATTGCCAATGTCGATATCAGTTCTGCATCGGTGAAGAGTAACTGGGAGGCCCCCGTGGTCACGGATGTATATGGAGGCGGGTCGAGCGCCGAGAATACTGGAACCAATGAACAAAGTGTCCAGGCGCTCTCTGGTGTTGGGTCATGCAGGGTAGTTCGTTTATCGTAGGCATAGGCAAAAAGGAGGGAGATCAGTGTCAAGTAAAGGTTCCGTTCTTGGATCCCGTCTATTATGTCTAAGAGCAGTTATCATCCACCCGATCACTGCGCATGAAAGTGTGACCTACACTCCTTGCGCGGAAGACCAAGCATTTCCATTTTTTCGTGTTCCGTGTACACGACTACCGAGCTATTCGCGGGGTCTTCCCAAGCGATGAGCTCTTGAATGTATTCGTCGTCAGCGTAATCCGCCCTAAACAACTGTAGGAAACGGCTTAGCGTCCAGACAATGTGAATCAACGAACATATAATGTTCTTCGTCCCATTTTGCATCTTCATGCATGATTCGGAAGTTCCGTCTCTCATCAAGGTTGCAACTTTCTGCATTCTCGCCCAACTCGTTGATTTCGTTCTCAGTGTGGGAAACATGCATAAAATAGCCGGTATACTTGTTCAGAAAACCATAATATCTCCTGGATGAATAAAGCCCTGGTGCTGTTTCTGGAACTGTCTGAGGGACCTGCCAGTCATTTTCTGCAGCTAAAATGAGGGTGATCAGCTGGCGATTGGATCATTCAGTTACTCGATGCCACCTCTCATAAATTCGTCATTTTCCTCCAGCGTCAACTGTGTTGCTCGGCGGGACAATTCACCAACGTCGTCTTCTCCCAGTGGAGTCTCGAGAACCTCTATTAATGGTGTGGGTAGAGGTTGTGACGATCGCGGGGCCAACAACTTTGCCAGTAAATCCAAGTCCGCAAATGTCTGCCCCTTAACAGCCTTGGTCAAAGTGATGGTCAAGTAACCAGTACTCGGGTCATAGAGTGCACTCGAGCTGTCGTCTTCAACCACTGCATGAGGAAAGTGCAGACGAAGGAAATAAGGATTGATGTAAACGGTCAACAATGCATCATCCACATTTATTTCAACGTCGGACGCCTGAGTTTAATACACGGTTAGGTAGCAACATCCGCGTTGCCATCACTAGCACTCACCCGGACTGAGGGGCAATACAATGATACGATGACACTATCTTCGGTTTGGTCACACGAGAACCTCGGCGTGATCATCACCGGGCTGCGAAAAGATGGATTTGTGAGCACGGGGACTCGGTCAAATTAATGGTGGACGAGAAACTGGCCTGTGGATACTCTGCACTTCAATGTTAAGTTGTCGACGCACTATAACGTGCACAGCTGCGGGGATCAAGGTATGATGATGAGCAGCAATGCGGGGCGATGGGACATCTTCACGGTGCTTGCCTGTGCTGTCTCGGGGCCCGGGTTTCACGATGCACTGACGGTGCTCTGGCGGAGGTAGAAGGGCCGAAGAGTGTATATAAGCCACGCGCCAACCTGCATCCGAAGAATCTTATCCTAGTTGAATTCGGTCTCTTGTCCCTTGATAACCACGTCGATGGACCCCCAAGTGAGTTGCATTAGACATCACATTGGCATCGCTGTCAACTGTATCGCTCGTCTATCTAGAAGTTGAATGCGTATCCGCCGCTTGCGGTGGTGGAGCAACTCATTATTCGAGAGAAACGAGGAAATTGTATACCAATCTTCATCCAGCTTCCTGCAGATCTCATCACGCCATGCATGGCATATCTCCGTATTGCGAAAGATTCTAAATACAGCTTTCTGCTTGAATCTGTGATCGCCGGAGAGAACATTGCTAGATTCAGTTTCGTTGGCGCAGGTGCGTTGCATCTCACCGAGTGCATATAAAGACGGACTCGTCATTCCGCAGATCCAATCAAGGTTATCAAAACTGGTCCCAAGGAAGAAATAACTGGGGACCCCATGGTGGCTCTCCAAAAAGAGCTTTCAGCATACCAATACATCAAAGTCCCCGAAATTTCGACCTTCACCGGTGGTGCTATAGGCTATGTTTCGTATGACTGCATCCAATATTTCGAACCGAAAACTGCTCGTGAACTACGGGACCCCCTCGGTATCCCAGAAGCCGTCTTCATGATGGCAGACACACTGCTCGTCTATGACCATCTTTTCCAAACAATCAAGGTCGTCTCGCATGTGTTCTACCCGAAAGATGCGGGAAC
>JBBPLM010000044.1:0-20692 GCA_038089795.1 Pulchroboletus neoregius | reverse complement strand
TGGCCAACGCGTTTCAGACGAAAAATACTTGAAGAGGCTCAAGATGGAGAGGGATTCTCACCTTCGCCGTATAGCAGAACTTGAGGAAAAGAAGAAACAATGACTTTTTACACTTCGATTACAGCACACCTCTCTCAACAAGTAGACCATACTTCAATGACACCTGTTCCGTCTTTCTGGAATCCTCCTATGATGATGGACTCCCCTGAAAATGCGATTGAATTGACTTTATAGATGTCCCGGCTGTCGCCTTTCCACTGAGGTTCCAATTTCAGCGTACCACCTGCAGCTGACCCGCAGATTTGGTATTGAGTAACCTTGCCGAGGAGTGTGCAGGCCAGCAGCTCCCGCGGTTTAGTGAAAGCTCTGTGCAATAGAATGAATATCCTTCAGGATATTGTGGCAAACAACATACAGGCCAACAATAGGACCCTCTGCGACATCTGCAACGATTCGGCCATCCATGTTTAATCCTTTCCATCTGCGTTGTCGTCTTTGCCGACCACCCGAGGCTTCCGATGATTTTTCACCGCTGGTACCGATATACAGGCGTCCATCAGCAGTGCCTGCAGCTATTATCCCAGTTGGTGATATTGACAGAGAGAGTATGAATGGTGGGGAAAAAGAAACTCCAGAAGATGGCGGAGCCACCGCTGAACGCCAGGAATCAGTATGTATGTTGCCTGATGCGGGCGATATTGAAAACACGAACACAAGTCATCCCGAGAAAGGATGCTTCCTTGCATGAAGTCGAAATGTAGCATGGCATAATCATACCCCCCACTGACAAGTTCATTTGGACGACCTGGAATAAATCGGACTGAACCACACACCTAGAAATAAGAGTGAAGAATTGACCTCGGGCGAGTGATGTACTTACATTGTTGTGATTTTGTTTCATTTGCGTGATTTCGTTAGTTTGCAAATCAACAACCCCTACCGATCCAGAGTCTGTACAAAACGCCATCTTGGTCCCCTTTACGTTTACGGAGAGCTAGTCGATGGGTGTACATGTCAGCACAGCTGACTCGAGCTTCCGGGTGCTAACTCTCACTTCGCCTAAATTATCGTCGTCATCGACACCTATGTCCAGGGTCTGTAGGACGTCCGAAGACGTCAAGATAAGTTTGTCCGTCTTCAGGGAAAACCGAAACGCCTTGAACAACAATACCGCATGAACCCTATGAAAAGCAGGAACATAACAATGGTCATGTTACTAACCTGTCGTCCAGATGCGACCCAAAGGTGAGCAGCAAAAGGCTGGGAGTGAAGGGCCATAGAGGAGATTGGACCTAAGCCTCGTATCGCTCTGAGGACTTTGAACGTATCCAGGTCATAAAGGCGAACGGAACCATCGTCTATGTATCCAACCTTGAGCGGATGTTGCAGGGGGTCAAATCCCGCCGTACCTGAACCCACGAGAAACTGTCGATATTCAATACAAGAGAGACAAGAGACTTGGGCAGGGATTGGCAAAGTTATGCGATAGCGATACACCATCTATTCCGCAGATGTCAAAAGTGGATGCTGGTCAGTTTCCAGCTTCGGCACACATTAATCTCGTACCTTCATGGCTAATATCACAAACACAATTCTTGTGCCCAAATCACTCGAGGATCTTCAAGATATTTTGCAAAATGATACCAAGGTTAAAGTGGCGGGTCAGTCACAGCCCTCGATTCGAACTACTGTACTCCTGGTTTAATCATATCGCACAGGGATCGATGGTGATTCACTTCAGCTGGTTTTATGGCATGTCGAGACCCTTAACATCTTGGCACAGTTGACGGTGTTCTGAGGGGAAAATATATGGTGAGCGCAATCGAAATCATTGCTCTCATCGACTAAGCACTCGCAGTCAAAGTCCAAGTTCCTGAGTGCTGTATCTTCAGGTGGTTTTGGATTTTGTGGTGTCATCTTGTCAGTCATCTCCTCATTAGCCATTTGTGACTCGGTGTGTTTACCTCCTTTAGTGGTTGGGACATCCATGATGCAGTTTACACGCGTGAACTCACAATCGCCAACCGAGAAAATGGCTACCGGGATGTTCTGGCTCAAGTAGACCTATCAACCTACCGTAGGATTCCATGGGAAAACAATGTGCCCTTCTTTCTCGTTTCCTTTCTAGACCCTGTCTCGTTAAAGCCCTTATGCGTCGACCCGCGTGGTATCCTCCGTTTAACGTGCGAGCGCGCCATGGAAGTGGGTCTAAAGTGTGTCGCGGGTGTCGAGTACGAGGTGAGTTTACCCATCAACTCAGGGGTGCTGTACTTATACAGGATAGTATTTCAACTTCAAAGGTAGTTATGCATCATGAGAAAGTCACACCTTATGTTGACATATGAACTCAGAGACGGCCGAGTCTGCTGCTCAGAAAAAGTTCTCCGGGCTTCAGCCACTTACTCCCGGAAGTCAGGTCGGCTCTATTCAATCCTTTGGGTAACTGTCTAAATGTGTGACAATCAAAAGTGCATGGATACTCCCTTCTCCGCACCCAGCTGAATCAAGCGTTCTTCAACGAGTTGTTTGACGAAAGCACCAAGTTCCAGATTGAAATAGAGGGTCATCGTACGTAGTGACGCAGCTCTTGACAACTATGTTAAACGCTGACACCGCAGACACGGAAACTGGTCCGGGAGTGCTAGAGACTGCGTTAGCCTACACTTCAGCTTCGCGTATGGCTGACAATGCTACACTGTTCAAGTTCTTGGCGAAGAGTATCGGGATGAGGCATGGGGTTATGCCGAGTTTTATGGCGAAGCCTTGGGGAAATGTACGTGGTTCGTCGCGATCTTCACAAGATCTTAAAAATGACATATAATAATTAGTTGCCTGGATGTAGCGGGTGAGCCATCTACCAGGACGCATACGGCGCACAGACGAGCTTATCACTTACGAAGGCATACTCATGTTTCGCTCCAAGATTTATCCGGGTCAAATATCTTCGCGTATTCGAATCCTCAGTATCTTGGGGGGCGCCCGGATGCCGCTTTTGAAGATACTAAATTCATCTCGCTTCATGGAGAGCAATTCCTGGCGGGATTGCTAGACGGACTACCAGATGGTACGTATGGGTTTTCTTATGGGAGTTGGCAAACATGTTGATATTGCATTCTCAGTGATGCCAATGGTAAGTGGTAAGCTGTCGTTAATTGAGGGAATCCCTCATAAACAGTATAGCTTGTCCCTACTATCAATGGGTATAAGCGCCTTGTTGGAGGAGAGGCGTTCTGGGCCCCCAACGCAGTGACATATGGCTATGACGCCCGAGGGTGTTCAGTCCGCATCATATCACCCCCTTCGGCCCCACTAGCGGCAACGAGATTCGAAGTCCGGGTACCAGGAGCAGACATGAACCCATACTTTGTTCTCAGTGCTATCTTCAGATTGGGAATGAGAGGTATTGAAAGACAAATGAAACTGACAGTACCGCCGGTGAGCGTGTTGCAGAACGAATCCTCCAGGAAAGAGGCAAGTGGTTGATGGTTACTGATTTGGCGGCTCACCAATCTCGGATATGAGTCGAGTAGGTTGTCATGTTGCCATGTTCACTGGAAGCAGCGACTACAAGGATGATGAGACCGGACAGCATTGCTCGCAAAGTTTTCGGCGACGAGTTTGTCGAGCACTATGGTGGAACGAGAGAACACGAAGTACATCTGTGGAACCAAGCGGTGACCAACTGGGAAGGTAAGGATGATGCCCTGCATAACATGAATTTCTCTGATTGACCTCTAGTGGAGAGATATCTCGAACTCGCATAAAGGGTCTACAGGGCATACGACGGGTTAATGACGAAGCTATATTTGGTTGAACAAAGATATGCAACATGGTTAGCGTGCTAATTACCCCCTCTCTCGCGCACAGTGTGGAACCACTTGAGAAAATGTGGGACGTCCTGTAGTCAAAGTGAATTATGTAGCAACGGCTACGAAGAGACGTGCATACTGCTGCTATCTGGCCAGGCAGGCTAGACTCGGAGACAAAGGAGGGAATGCTGCCACCTGGGGTGCTGGAAGTAGCCATTCGCCACTCCACTCTTCCGTCTTCTAGTTCGAGAAGGCGTTCTACAGAGACATATCTCCCTTTGGTGCCCTTCTCTTCTATCTTTGCAAGCCCCTCGTCCGCGGACAAGTCGATGGGGATGGAGACAATTATTCTGTATCCGTACCGTTGGATGAGATGGGAGTCAACGATGGAGAGACGACTTACCCTGACTTTGGAGAAGACTCGACCAAGTGAACAGTCTGGAGCACGGTAAAGACACGCGGGGAGACAGGGGGGGGAAACGTGTAGTAGAGCGTCCAGATGGACTGTGTTTCAGATATGCGTTTCACTTGAGAAACTTTCTTGATGGCCCCGACAAACCTAGTAGCACACATGAGCCATAGGAAACGAGATAAACGAATGTCGGACTCTTTCTCGTTCTCTGCTTTGTTCACCCCGAGTTTTCCCCAGAATTCGTCAAAGGTCGCATCCTCTTTTGTGTGCTCGCTAACTCGACAATGCCACGGAGCACCGTCGCCAGGTCCCTTTGGCCGAGATAAAGTGAGGACTTTGCCTTTTGCCAACATTTTCCCTTTCTTCCATGTCACTGTCGAGTCAAGAAGCTCTTTTCCGAGAGCGATGATCGTGTCCTCCGAGGGAACCTCTTCGGATGTGCTGAGCCATCCCTGGCATTCACAAGTATTTACATACATACCTTGGGGCTTCAGAGTCGTGATACTAAGCTGGTAAGACATGGAGAACGACGTTCACGAATGTGGGGAGAAAAGTAATAGTAATTATAGCGTGTGTTCGTTACTACAACAATGGTATCGGCGCTGTGTCCGAGACCAGATCTAGTATCACGAAGTCAAGGGTGCCGGTGAGGATAACCCGGTTTTGAGGGCTGTTAAATCCACAAGCCCACAGTAGCGGCTACGCCCAAGAGCCACCTCATCTCTTGGAAGCTTTTCTCCGCGATTGAGAACAACGCCGATAAATTTACGTTCGGTTCGCATCCACTTTTGCTTGTAAAATCGAACATAACCTGGGACGGTGGCGTATATAGTGTGATCACGACCCATTGCGACCTGCGGCAAGTGAGCGTGCGAGCGACGAAGCAGAGAGCGGATGGCGTACGTTTTGTCCAGGATGGAATTGTGTTCCGCGTTGGCGGACGATTATGTTGCCAGGAATAACATACTGATCTGGTCCAGTCAGCATGCAAGACATCCACCTGAGGAACTGCCCTTACCCGAGAATTTCTTCAAGCCGAGACGCTTTCCAGGAGAGCCACCGTGATTGCGAACGGTACCTCCCGCACGTTTTGTTGCGGTGCGGATAGAACCTGGATAAAGAACGTGAGCGACTGTATAGTCGGTTGGAAAGAAAAATACAGACCTAGAAGAGAGAACGGGCCCGTGGTGAGCTGTGAGTAGCGGGAAATGAGAGCAAAGGTCATGCTGTCGAGTTAGTGCCACAGCGTGACTATAAACGAGGCGTCGAGCTGTGTAGCGCCCATTCCTTATTTCTTGCCACACACCACCCTTTTCACGCACCTCCTCATCACAAAATGGTCCTCCTCGTAACCTCCGACAACGAACAGTTCCATGCCGACAAGGAAGTCGTCGAGCGCAGCGTACTCATCAAAAACATGCTCGAAGGTAATGCATCCTTTATACCCTGCATGTCCCACTTGTCTCTAGCTACTCTTCATAATGATAGACGTTGGCGAGAGTGATCAGCCCATCCCGTTGCCCAACGTGTCCTCTAGCGTGCTCAAGAAGGTGATTATTGCGATGATCAATCAATCGTCTGTGCAGACGCCACTCAGCTTTGGCTGATCATCCACACGGGTTAGGTCCTGGAGTACTGCGAACATCATCGCGGAGAGCCGCTTCCAAGTGCAGACTCTGACCAAAGTCAGGACGAGACACGCAAGCGCACGACCGATATCAGTGAATGGGATCAAAAGTTTATCACCGTTGACCAGGAGATGCTATTCGAGATCATTCTCGCTGCCAACTACCTCGACATCAAGTCCCTCCTGTGAGTGTCATCGTTCCGTTTGATTCCAACGTACCCAACCCCCGTCAGGGATGTCGGGTGCAAAACCGTTGCAAACATGATCAAAGGCAAGACTCCGGAGGAAATCCGAAAGCTCTTCAATATTGTAAACGACTTTACCCCCGAGGAAGAGGTACGTGCTTTCGTTAATCATAGTCGAAAGCGACATACCGATCTACACCTTTCCTCGTCTTCAATTAGGCGCAAATCAAGAAGGAGAACGTGAGTTGCGACCTTTCTTTACTAAAGCGTCGTTCCTGACGACTTGTTCAAGGAATGGGCTGAGGACCGATGAGCAGCATTAGCAGTTGTAGACTCTAACGTATTTCAATTCACTCTAGTCTTACTTCTCATTTGGCATGTCTTCAAGTTAATCGCTGTATTGTGTTCACTAGCTTGAGCGACTCTGATTTACATAAGCCGAGAGAGCAACTTGGACGCGCCGTTCTGTACTTAAATGTCTCCCTTTCAAGTCGTCCCCATCCTCCAAACTTGATACATTTTCTTTACCTTGAATGTCTCGAATTCCGGACATTCCTGGTCGCCGCGTACCACGCGGTTCAGACCAAGAGTTGTGGCTCAAGAGTCATGTAGCAAGGCTTTGCCGGCTTGATCACGATCGGTGCGTTCCCGAGGTTTTGTCCCAGCGCTGCGCGCCCTCCAGCCAACCAGCTTAATCCCTTCAGATTCCCAGGAAGTCAGCCTGTCAGCTTTTCGATGAACCACCTGGCGGACCTCGAACGCAGAGAGTACTTCGAATACTCGCACTGTAATATGTCACACGGCTAAACCTTTCTGACAGCTACTGGGTGTGCGAGAAGTCGGACGGGGTTCGTGTCCTATTCCTTTTGCAAACTGACCCAAACGGTGGAAGCCAAGTCGTATATCTGGTGTGTCTCTCTGCCGCGTTCCTTCCTGACTTGGCCATTCACATCACGCAGATTGACCGACACAACACCTACTACGAAGTTTCCGGATTCTGGTTTCCTCACCCGGACCGACCCAGAGATTCACTCATGGACACTATATTGGACGGAGAGCTCGTAGTGGATGTAGACCCTGCAAGCAACAAGGTATTGTATATATATATATTTTTGAAGCATGGCATAAACCAACCTTTTGGCTGTCTCCTGAAGGAAATACTTCGCTATTTAGCATTCGATTGTCTCGTTTTTGACAGCGAAAATGTCATGTCGCGATCACTTGACAAACGCTATGGGGTATGTTGATGTTGTGTCCGTGTATTCTCGCTGACTGTCTGGGTAGCGCTTGAAAGAGCGTTTCTATAGACCATGGCGCAAAGTCAAGGAACAATTTCCTCAAATGGCCGAGAACATACCATTCGAGTAAGCGGCCATAGTGTTACCCTAGCTTAGTTCTTCACGTGGATTCAGTATTCAAGTCAAGGATATAAGCTTCTCCTATGGTATCGAAGACGTATTCCGGCTGGTAATACCCAAGCTACAACACGGCAACGACGGCCTCATATACACCTGTCGGGAGACCCCATATGTTTCAGGTACAGACCCGAATATGTACGTATGCGACCAAAGCGCTCTATTTGACTTTGATTGCCTAAAACACTCCTCATGTAGATTGAAGTGGAAGCCTCCCTCGGAGAATTCGATAGACTTCAAGCTTGTTCTACGTTTCCCGGCGTCAAAGTCTAATCCATCCCAACCCGAGTTCCACACGAAACCTTTCTTTGGCCTCCATGTGTACTGTGGGGACGAAAGAGGTCAGCCAAGATACGAGCCTTATGATGTGTTGTTTGTGGAAGACGATGAATGGGAAAAGTGGGTTTCCATTTCGTTCATTGGTCCACCTTGTGGTTGATGATATCGCAGCATAAAGTTGTCGGGGGAACAAATTGACGATCGGATCGTCGAAGTGCACTGGGACCCTCAACTTGAACGGTGGCGGATGATGCGGTTCAGAGACGACAAACCTCATGGAAATTTCCGTACAGTCGTGAATAATATCATCCAAAGTATTGCTGATGGTGTAGAGAAACCAATGGTTAACCCCTTCCTTGTTTGTTCCACCTCTTCTAACGTGTTTGATGCCAGCTGCTCGCTCGTGCCCCAGTCATTCGAAGCGCGTGGAAAGCGCGTCTTGGTCAGCCACAGCAAAGCGCCGTGGGCCAACCACCGCCAGGTCAGGCAGTGTCCAATGGCCGCGTCGCACAACACCCCCTGCCAGCTGTGGAACTTCGATATGGACCTATTGCGGTCTCGCGGTGGAGCAAAGTGTCTGGCCCTGCAATTTTTGCAGGAATGAAGAGATAGACTGCCTCCTCCACTGGAGCATATTACTTCGCCAAAATGCGTGCCAAGACTTCCAGCGTTCAAATGTACCAGCTACTCGGCCACTGATTGCCAATCCTGCCTGGGTTGAATCTCTGGTGCACACTCAAACTCGACGTTGTTCTTTGGATCACAGCTTTGACGATATTGCACCGTGGGCTCGGGCAAGTTCTCTGCAGAGATGACCAGTCACGAGAAGACTAGTATGTCGTATTTAGTGATACCCAGCGCAGTACTACTGCACAGCACTTGGCCGTATGTGATTTTGGGGAGCAGAACCTTGACAAGATTGTACGCAGTTAAGAAATTGAAACACATTCGAGAGCAAGAAAACAGGAAACGTGCGCATGTCTAGTCATTACAGTGGTGTGTAGGAAAGCATGAGACAGCCGACTTTGCGACTTCAACAACAGGGGCAAAGACACGGTAGGTAAGAGATAAAAAGTATATGTAGGGCATCAAGGGCATCGCTGGAACGTGGATCGTCGAGGTAAACACAGCACAGAAGGAAGAATGGCTACCCCAAGGCTGCCCATCTTCGCGCCAGATCCATGGGGAATTTTCACGCAAGTCATGAAGGAGTAACGTGAGAATGGTAGGATGAATGATATGCAAGAGATGGGTTAAAATGCATTAAAACATGAAGAAATGAATATATAAGAAAGAGATGCCCCCTATCGTACGGGAGGCAACTTCTGGGATTGAGAATCGTGGAAGGACACGGAGGATATCGCTAGCAAGTCGGCAGGAGTCGAGTCGACTATTGGAAGAGGTTTTGATCGAGGGAGAAGGAGTCACCGCCCATATCCGCAAAATCGGGCTCAATGGCCCCTTGGCGAGACAGGCCAGGCGCTGAGACTGAGCGTAAACCAAACAAAGGATGGACCTGCCGACCTCCCACTCGCGTCGGCGAAGGCGGGAATGGTGGGAGATGGTGGCCAAGACGACAGGAGACCGGGCTTGCTAGACCAAGCTGGGTGGTCTCGAGGGGTGCTGTGGATAGCTCTGGCGTTGACTCTACCGAGGAGTCCCGACCATGGCGGCTACTCCCCTGGGGTGAGTAGGGTGCGATGGATAGGGCGGCAAATGCATTTGGGTGGACAGACTATAGGATGGCGGTCAGCATGTGACCGCGGACTCGAGACAGAAGCCCGGACCTGCATCGAATCCATCCAGAAGCTGTGTAGGGAAAGAGGTGTCTGGGGTGGCTCCAGGGAGCCTCCGCCGGCGGAGAGCGTTACGGTACCACTCGGAGGGACGTCACCGTCCAGTGCCTGGACATCCTCATGAAACTGGCCTTGTAGGTCGAGGTCGCATTGGCCGTCATGCACTCGCCACCACTCGATGTCGGCGAGGACCCGACGTTCAGCTGTGGCAGAGCCGGACGAACGGCGGGGATGTGGGGCGGTTGCACGGGCACGAATAATGGAAGGGTTGGCGGAGGAGAGGGAGGATGGGTAGGGGGATGAGCGGACGGAGGGGGAGGAGAATGAGCGACGGAGGGAGGGCATGAGCGACGATGAGACCTGACGAAGGAGAGGTGGGAAACGAGACAAGACAGTTTTATAGTCTCTGATATGAAAATCGAGTTGCACTATGACTACCATCTACGCCCTCAATCATCGACAAGCTTTCTTTCTCTCTCAAGGTGCTTGATCGCCGTCAGTCAAGATGGTAACATCGACAACGACGTCGACCCCGTCAACCTACGCGATACCATTGCTCACCATGGCCTACAGAGCCTGGCCTCATCGAGACCCATATCGTACGCTATCTCTCATATCTCTGCCAACATGTCTGCCGGTTTCCAAACCTTGGCGTGTCCCCGTCCTCGTCTCCATTTTGAGACATCTCACTTTTTCTTATCGACCTACAACTCCTCGCTTGGCTGACCACATATACCTTTCCCGCCGAATCTAAATTCGACGTTTTGGACTATGCGGAACGCATATATACCGATGTCGTCCAACGCGTCATCGCGCCCGGCGTAAGTAATCCATTGCTTGCGACATGCGTGTGCTCTAACGGCTTTTAGACGACGACGTATTGCTACTATGGTAGCTTGCACCGCGACTCAACCATGTGTCCGGCGGACGTTGTCTGCAAGAAAGGTAATCCATCTTCTGACCCATTCTACAGAAATGCAACATGAACTGACACCGTCCGGATTACTATGCTTCTGGCCTAACTTGGCGAACTCACTGAGACGTTACCCAGTGTCGTTATTCAAACCCATATCTCTGAAAACGAAAAGGAGGTGGAGGACACATTAAAGTGCTTTAAAGCTGACTCGTACGCCAGCATATACGACAAGTTCAAGCTTCTTTGACACAACACCATCCTTGCCCATGGCGTATGGCTTACCGAGAAAGAGATGGATCTCATCGCTGAGAAAGGCGCCGGTCTCTCTCACTGCCCAACAAGTAATTTTTACCTGGATAGCGAGAGTGGCTATGCTCCTGGATCGTGGTATCAAGGTTCGGCGTGCTCGGGTTATTCCCCTTCGAATCGCTCATCGCTCCTCTAGGTCGGTCTTGGTCCCGATCTCAGTGGTAGCTACAACCCGTCGATCCTGCATCCCATCCAGATGGCCAGCGTTGCTTCGAAGATGCTTGTCAACCAAGCCAAGTCACAAATCGCTATCGCGAGCACGAACATGGACACCACAAGCATGTTAACGGTCACCCCCATACTTTTCCGGACCCGGCGGAGGCAGAGCGTCATTCCAAGCATCACGAACATTGTGGTTGCTCACACAAAGAGGGGAAGGGAAGTTCAACAAAAAACTTGATGTTGCGACCCTCCGCTATCTCGCGACCAAAGGTGGGCAGAGGCCTGTTGTCTACAAGATCGTATCGGGTCAGTGGCGACAGCTGGAACATCAAAAAGGCGATTGTTCAAGGTATAGTCATCGGAGGGCAGGAACACCACGCATGAATACATGGTTGCAATAATATGCATTTGGGAAGTGAACATTCCACTGTTACGACCGCGGGGACGTAGAATGGAACCAAGATTCTCCACCGCGTTCGGTGAAATCACAAAGCTGTGCCATAAGGACGGCGAGAAATCGGGTATAGTCATGTCTTGTGCTTGAAATGTCCAAACTCCCATTTGAAACAGTCCTATAAACGCCGCCCGTCAGGTTACGCACACCACGGCACGACAGATTAGTAGAATGCCTACGACACAGTCGACCTCTTCGCGAGGTGTGGGGACCTCGCTCTCCCTTCCCTCTCTATCTGGCCAGGGGCCTTCAAGATCCAGAACGTTTAAAACCAACTCTTTAATGGGGTGTTTTCGCACGTCAGCGTGCCATCCGAGTCTCGTCACGGTATCATACACGATCGTCTGGCCGAGATGGCACCGGGTCTCGAGTGCGTAGCCAGCCTGAGCGCATAGCGAAGTAATGCCCGTACAAGCGCCTTGAGGTATGGGATCTGCATTGTGGTATACATGGGTGATGGGTACGTGCGGTAGACCCACTCCGGGCAGAGAAGGGGGCAAAGGGAGGTGGAGTCTGTGCGCTGCCATCCGTTCACCAGGAGCTTCATATGCAACCGCAGGCAGTCCGAACGTGGAACCCAGGAGGGAGGCAAGGCTTCCACCAAGGCTGTGCCCAACGAGCCAGATATCAGCATGGGGAAAGAGAAATCGCAAGTCGTTGACAAGTTTCTGATGTCTCGAGGTTCAAAGGAATGTCCTGAAAAATGGCTCGACGGAACTCACAACGCCGGTGGAGTAAAATAGGCTGTCGTTGACGAGTGCGGCAGAGAGACATGGGTCATCGCACCGTCTACGGAGACCAGACCAGTCATGGCAGTCGCATACTGTCGAAAAGACCCACGAGAAGTCGACACGGGCACAGCAGCAGGAAAACAATAAATTGTCATTGAGTTTATCCTGTTTGGAAGTGGGTCCTTGTAGTGTTGTGCCTTTTATCGACAATACGACGGTAGAGTTATCTCGGGAGCGGAATACGAAGCCACGAAACCCATCCTCGTCATCGTCCCAACCAAAGGGAAAGCTCTAGTACGAACCACTGAGAGGGGGTGGACTACGGTCGTTCATCCGGGACGACTTACAGCATTGATGTTCCACGAGGGGTCGAGTTCGTACCAATTATCTTTCCAAGGAAGCTGATAAGCATTGGCAGCCATCCGTGCGAGCTGCGCGAGCGTATGCCTGTCCGTGACATCGGGACCAAGGACCTGTGTTTTAATCCACTCCACTGGCTCGCTCTGGGCTTGGTGTATGGACCTCCAGCGAGCATGTTGGAGCGCCTCGTAGGAGCTTGGTCTGTAAACAGTCGTAGGGACTGCTTTCAGTGACAGTGTCGGGTGGAAATGGTGTGGGAACGAGTCATCGGTGAGGGAGGGCGTTTGGTCCGTATCTTTGGATTTCGCAGCAAACTGGTGAGAGAGATCGAACTGCAGGAGTGTTGGAAGTGGGTTGAAGTCGGGGAGACAATTAGATGAAGCTAGCTGTATCGCATTCGCGATGGGGAAGACGAAGGCCAAGGCCCGGACGTGCATAGCTCGCTTCCCGGAAAGGCGAGTCAAGGCCTACTATATGTTCCCTGTCTATTGATGGAATCTGAATTCACACAACATTCGAGCGGATGGATTTAGTTCTAAACGATATATAGAAAATATGATATGCCGTATACAGGTGTACATAATAGTGACGAGGGATCTCATGTTGCCGGGTGGGGATAATTTGAAGCGATCCATTGGCGGATGAAGGTACTGCTCATCTTTGTCTGCTTTAGAATTTCGGCATCCTCGTGATCGAGTTTCGAAGAGTCTGAAGAGATGACATCTATGACAAAGGTATGCAAGGTAGGGAAGCCCTTGCGAGCACGCTCCTTGTCAACTGTGGGATGGAGAGATGAGAAGTGGGAATAAAGGGCATGTGTTGTGAGACGTACTTGCAGCTGCACCAGAGAGAGTTTCCTTGCTGACGACTAGGGCCTGGATATCGGGGTCGGAACTAGTTGGACCGTACACGTCCTGGAGGTGTGCTAGTTCGTACTCGAGATCCGGACGGAAGAGCATGAGAAAGGATCGAGTCTTGTGTGCTCTTGTATGGAATGATTCAAGGAGATGCGGGTTTGATTTCTTTTTGAGAAGGGCGTCGACTGAGGAGAGTTGAGTGGGAGAAGAGGGGTGAATGGGGTGGGGTACCTGTTATACCGACGATGAGCTTGCGAGTTGCGATCCATGCGGCCATGCTGAGGAGGATTTTGTGTCCGGCATGGAGGTGATCAAAGGTTCCGCCTAGGGCGACGACGGGATAACAGGGGGAGGGAAAGGAAGGGCGGATTTGGGCAATCTTGGGGGATGGGATGAGATGGGATGAGAGGAAGGTGTGGGGAATGGAAGAGAGGGAGTCGGGGAGGGAGACGTCTATGAGGAGGGGAAAGTGTGGGTGAGATGGATGGGGAGGGGAAGGAGACGTACTGTCATTTACACGGAAGCAGAAGTCGATGTCGGGAGGGATCGTGTCGGGTGAGAGGACGGTGTTGAGGAGGACGGAGACGTCGAGGAGGAGGTTGTTCTGCTGGTGGGCGGCTTTGGATGCCTGAACGTAGATGTGTGCGAGAAGGGTCTGTACCTGGACCCAGGACGCTGCGGTCGGGGTAAGTGCGTCGGATAGGACGACGACGATGAGGTTGTCTGAGGTGGCGGTTGTAGCAGCGACGATGGCGGGGTCGAGATGGCGGGGAACGTCGAGGGTATCGAGGGCGACGAGGAGGAGAGCACGCTTGATCATCGTTGATCGTGTGAATGTGTTGTGTTGGTTGAACCGCTACTCTCACTTCAAGAATGTCCCCCCGCCCGGTCAGTCTCGACCTCCCCCGCTCATCCCGCACCACCCGCGACCATCCCCTCTCATCACCACCCACAATTACTTCCTTCCACACCGCAACTCATGCTGGTGGTATTCTCCCTTCCGCCTCTTTCTTTCGTCCTTCCAGACCCCACCACTCCCCACCATCCTCACCTTCATCCCACTCTCATTCCAGGCCCCCTATAGAAATTAGACCCCAGCCCTCTCAGGATTCTGACTTGCGTCGCATATCTGACTCACCCTCCCTTCGCCGTCTGGCTACCCATCTCAAGCGCAGTCAAGAGCCCCTCCTTCCACTCGCAATAAATTTGCCACCCCCTCCCAAATCATCTCAATCCGATCCACTACCACCATCCTTCCTTCCTCCAAATCGCTTCTGTTCTAGTATCAAACGAGTCTGGCGTAACCCCAGCCTCGATTCCACTCCCGATATCATCCCTCTTTCCACACCTCACAAGAGTCTCCATCGCTCTCATTCCGTCCATGACACCTCACAATTACCCTCTCCTCTTCGCCCCCAGTCCATGTTTCACCCCCTCGTTCAAATACCCTCCAGTAGGCCCCCTTCCTCTTCCCCTTCTCCCAACAATGTCTTCATATCTCATCCACCCAAAACATTCCCTCCTTTGTCTGCCATCCCTTTAACTCCTAAAAAGCGTGTCTTCCAACTATATCCCTCCCGTAATCGTTTCTTCTGTGCCGGCCGTCTCTTGACTGGTGGTGACTCTCCTTGGGCATTCATCGCATCTCTCGCGCTCGTCATTGCTATATCAGCTACTTGGTTCTCCACAACTTGTGTCTGGTGGTGGCGCAATCAATCTCCCGCCGTCGCCGCAGTGGGCGCTTACATGACTCTCCTCACCATCTCCTGCATGCTCACCACAGTAAGTGTATTCCACCTCCTTCGTTGTCAGATCATCCATCATCCCTCTCCCATAGGCTTTTCGTGACCCCGGAATTCTACCACGCGATTTAGATCCAGATCCACCTCTTCCCGTTACATCCCCTTCCGATGGTGGCCTCAGAGTCCCGCTTCCCCGAGACCTCAAGATTCGGACAGACACGTGAGTTGTGCTCTTCTCCACACGTTTGTCACCTTGACAATCCATTTCAGCGTGCGCGTCAAGTATTGTCTGACTTGCAAAACGTACCGTCCACCGCGGTCCAGCCACTGCAGAATGGTAAACGACTCCCTTTAGTCATCCCCACATGCTCACTCCACCGCAGTGCGATAATTGTGTCGATGACTGCGATCACCATTGCCAATGGGTAAATAATTGTGTCGGGCGCCGCAATTACACCTTTTTTTTCTGCTTCTTATTCTCCGCGGTGAGTGGCACTTGAGCCGTCCAGACGATTTTCTCATCTTCCATCAGGTCTTGACTCTTTGTCTCGTCACCTGCACATCCGCTATTCATCTTTATATTCTCACTCAACAGGATCATGTTGATTTCCACGAGGCTCTGCACCGTGGTGTGGGCAGCGCTGTCGCATTCACGTTGTCGATCCTCGTGGTGTGGCCGGTGACGGCTCTGCTTGCATACCACATGAGAGTAGGCGTCGCTGCCTTTCTTCGTCGGGATGATCCGCTGACTCACCCCAATTTAGCTTCTGCTACTGAATATCACAACGATTGAACAGGTTCGGGCGTTGATTGCCATGTCTTGAATCCACGATTGATGAGGTCGCACAGATCAGGAACCAGGCGCATAAAACATTGATCCCGGGCACTCCTCCCCCTAACCCGTTCTCGTATGGTTCCTGGCGAACCAACCTCGCTGAAATACTCTGTCGACCGGCGGGATTTTCATGGCTGAATGCGCATGCGGTTGTGGCTGAAGACAAGAGGCGGGTCAATCCTGGTCTGGATGACGCTGGATGGGACGATCTGGAACAAGTGAGACCTACGGACGAGTAGCTTTGCTGGTTCCTAGTAACCTAATAGAGCCTATACATAATCGATGAGACAGATGTGAATCACGGCAGGCGATCGAGCCTTGGACCGCGGAGATAAATATTTGTTTCTCCGACTGAAAAGTGGTGTTCCGAGGACACGGCATTTCTCTGGTACGCTCCTCATCCCAACTGCCCAAGTCGCGAGGGAACGCCAGAGGTACGACGAGATCATCGTACACGTCCATGACCGAGTGCTCAGAATGTTCTCTGAATTTTAGCTGCGCCTCGTCCGATCCATTGAACAGTAGAGATTCCGTTGTCCATTCCATAACTCGGCAAATTCGGAGTCTTGGGTAGGGTGCATATAATCGGCTCGTTACTGCCCCTCCCTATGGAATCGTCCGCCCGGGACCCAAAGTCCAGCGAGTCTCAGCCGATAACAAGCGCATCGTCGAGGCCCACCAGAAAACCCCGGCAGAAGAAACAGCCAGATTCTCAATATCCTCCACTCTCCGCGCCGGACGCCTCCTCTTCTCGCCGCCCTCCTGGCCGTCGGCTCAGCCCAGGCGAATCAAACGACTCCCGTCTGTCTGTCTCTCTATCCATTCTCTCACGTTTACTCACCCTTATGACGTCCTCCAGCATCACGAAACCCAGCGGAACACTCTCAAGACTACGCCCGGTTTGCTGCCGCACGTGGCCCCACTCTGCAGCCATATCCTGGCGTCCATTATATGATGAATCACAACTATCCCATCAACCCTTCTCCTTTTATACAGCATCACTCTACTTCCACCTACCCAGCCACACCCGCCATGAACGGCGCCAACGGTCCAGCCATCCCCGCCCAGTACTACCCCATGCACCCCACACCGTACCCCCCAGCCCCGCACGGATACGCTCCATATCCCCAATATCCGCAACAGATGATGATGTACGGTCCTCCCCGTCCGAACACGTCTCTTCCTGAACAACCACCACCACCACAACAACAACAGCCACTCGTCAACACGCCGTCCCTTCCTCAAATGTCTACATCAGGCAAGAGGAAACGAAGAACCGACGCAGCGCGGGCAAGGGACAGAGAATCCGATAACGAAGGTCCCTCGAGCGAAAATGTCCCAAACCATACTCCACCCACAGCTAGTGCTGCTACTCCAATCGACACAAAGAAACGCACAAAAACCCAACGCGCATGCGACAGCTGCCGTAGCCGAAAAATCAGGTTAGCACATTACATTTCTCGACGCATATATCCTGCCTAAGGCATCGTAGGTGTGACGTTCTCGTCGACTCAGATCCCGCACTCTGTCAGCACTGCAAGCAATACGGCTTCGAGTGCACTTTCTTTCTACCCATTACGGAAACACGTTTCAAAAAGAAAAAGCTCGAAGAAGATCCTCCGACTGAAAAGGAAAAGGATAGATCTGCCGACCTTCAGCGAAATACGTCATCCCCCCAGACAGAAACTCAGATGGATCGTCATGTTTATGGTCTGTTTTACAGCCACTTGCCCATTGAGCTGACATTCGACTCGGTTTCAGGTCCAACCACTGCTATACATTTGCTACACTCACAAGCTACAATATCTTCTCGCATATACGAAAGCTATGATCAACGCTATCATCATACGTGGGAAGTGTCGAAGAGCGGGGACGGCGTCATATCGGTACAAAACATGCCACCGGACGACAAGCAGATGTCGCACCCCAAGCCAATGGACTTGCAGCTCGATCCCGAAGTCATTCAGAAACTTGTGAACGCCTATTTCAAGGATATTGCCCCGATACTACCCATCCTCACACAAGCAGAATTCCTTTCAAACCCTTCCCCGCCACCGATTTTACTTTATTCCATGTGTCTCGTGGCAGCCGCTTGGAGAGAGGTTCCACAATCTGTTTTTGATTCGATTCGGTACGCAGTCAACTGCGTGATCAAAACAGAAGATGTCCTATCGACGGCATCCATTGCAAATGTTCAGGCATTGCTAATACTAAGTATGGTGGGTGACTGTCATTCACAGTACGTACCCAACGCGTTGTCGGCATTGTGGATTCGTCTTGGTACTGCAGTACGCATGGTAAGCGTTGACGTTGGCAAGCAGTCGTGCTTATTTGACAATTATTCTAGGCCCAAGATCTTGGTCTGCATCGAGCAGAGTCGGTAAAACAAAGTATAGAGCTTCGACGTCGGTTATGGGGAGCCTGTGTTATTTGTGACAGATGGTACGAACAGCCCCGCGTTGTCCCAATAATATTGACTAACCCATAAGAAGGCTAAGTTTGACGTATGGTCATCCATACATGATTGATGTTCAGGATTGTGACGCACGCCTGCCTTCCTCTGGAGACCCTAATGATCTTTATATGGACGAACTCGTTCGGCTGAGCGTAATACTCGGCCGCGTGTTGAAGACGATATACAGGTACGATTGTAACTGGAGAGCCTTTTTTTTTTCTGATTCGATGATTCGCCAAGTCCTTCTGGCTTAATGTTTACGACGGACGAAATGTTGTATAGCTTGCTAGCCGATCTGGAGAACTGGAAAGTCAATCTCCCCGAAAATCTCAAATATCAAGGGCCTGAAACTCCCCAAAATGCAGGTATGACACGACGTGAATTTCACTTTCTCCTTGAGTCTGCTCATCAATGTCTACTTCGATCAGGTCTCCTACATCTACTTTACTCGTGTGTCTGCATGATATTTTGGCGTGTCTTCATGCGGATATCGTATACCTGCCCAGCACATCTTAAATTCGGTTTAACAGTGGAGACCTGGAATGCTCTTGTTCAGCTCACTGGAGAGTCAATCGAATGGCTCGATGCCCATGAACGCATGTACGATATATGGCTTCTGGTCCCGTATGCTGCGACGTCATGTGCGTTGGTACAGGTATGTTCTCATATTGGTGGGGTATTCCAAGTACCAAGCGGCATCCTAGTACCATACATGGGCTCGGCGACAAGACGCCGATGCTGCTGCTAAACTACGGAAACTACGGGACTGCGTACGGAGGTGGGAAGGATCGATATCTCCCGATCACATGTCTGCCCGACGGAAGGTGAGTGCTGTTGCTGCCTAGGATGTACTTGCCATGTGACCTTGTACAATTCAGACAGCTGAAATTATTGCGCTGCTCTATGAGGCGACTCAAGGGCCTCCACTTCCCCTCGACCAACCGCCTTTACTCAACCCGACTGGAGGGGTGAAAGGCAAACGACCGTTACGTGGGCTAGAATACAAGAAAGACCCCTCGCGTCCTGGCGGTGGGGTATTTATAGCACATGGCGAAGCGCGTCAGGGAGATTACGAGGAAATACCTCAGGGTACCATTATCACATCAACAAACGAGGAAACTGATGGTAAGCACATCGTTCTGTGTCACGTCTATGACAGACATTGTGACGTTTCCTGACAGATCGACCAGATCCACTCAGTTGCCCTGGGTCATCCCTGGTCAACATCGCTTCGCTTAGTTGTAGTCAAGTGGAGGGTGACGAGAGTGGCGCTCCGGCTGCATTTCCAAACATGAACCCAGCATTGAACAATGTGACAAGCCAGACACCAGGAAACGTGCAGGTGCTGAATGTACTTGACGTTCCTCAGGCGTCAAACACGTTGGAACAATTTGCGATGGCAGATGTTGGCCTGTTGGAAGGCATTCCTGGTGGGATGTTTGACTGGGGTATGTACAATTTCATGCATTGGAAAATCAATACCGAATGTTTATACGCCACAGGGCAGTGGGATTCGTTCTTTGCTCGGTTTAATCCATCAAGCACTGTAGGCGAGAAAGTGCACGGTGGGACAGACGTGGGGGGACAGGTATTGCAAGCAGAGCAGACATGATGTTCGGTGTCGGAATATGTAGATACATGTAGGAGTCTGATAACTTTTAACTTAGTGCTAGTCTAGAACGCTAATCATGATGAAACCGTGTTGTCAGTTACCCGACAAGTTTAGTCCACATTTCTAATTGTATACCCCCCCCCTCCCCTCCTCCCCTCCCCCCACACTCTTTTTCATGCCAGAACAGACTCCCCGCATATCCCAGGCGCTGCCGACCGTAAAATGCTCCAGTTGCGGTCTGCCTGTCCCCCTCGCCAACCTCGGTGACCACGTATGCCCCCCACTCCCTCCTCACTCCCTCCTCTCCCTTCAAAAGCCCCCAATGTCCCAAAAATCCGCGGCAACCCTCTTACCACAGCGACTGCAGTTGAGATTAGATACCCACAAATCTTCCTCTGAGAAGCCGTCCGAAGATGGCGAACGGGTTCTTGCGCCGAGTCGTGATCCGTTTCATCGTCTACCACCAGACGTATCCAATACGCCCACCAATCTCCCCCTCTCGAAAACCCCTCCTTCTCTATCACTTGATCGTCCCCAGGTGTCAGACGCACGCACTCCTCCCGATGCCATACCGCCCTCCTTGCAGCGAATCAGAACTCCTTCCAATGCGAGTCGTCCTACCCCACCCTCACCCGCACGAGTCGCTTTTCCTGTTCAATTCAACGAATCTGCTGCTCACCCTGTTCCTGCACGTCCGGCGGCGCTTTCACCAGCTCGAAGAGACAATCTACCACCA
>JBBPLM010000043.1:49178-65551 GCA_038089795.1 Pulchroboletus neoregius | reverse complement strand
GAGCAATCAGCTATTGTCGCGACGGTTGACAGAAAAACATACCCATTCTTGTCCTTTGAGTTGGTTGGTAGTCGAAACGAAAAAGTCACCGTACACGTCTTACTCTTAGTCAGTTTCCCGATTCGGCCTACCAAAATTTGCACCTGTCTCTTATTTTCATGATGTCGGGACACAAACGTCGTCTCAATGATGGCGCCTTCGCCCAAAAATCAAAGAAAATCAAGTTATCACCGGAAAAGTCAGCGAAGAAGAACCACAAAGGGGATCCGGTCCCTTCTACATCCGCAATGACACTCGACGAGATTGACTTTCCACGCGGAGGTGGAACTACTCTGACACCACTCGAGGTCAAAACTATTCGAGCAGAGGCGGTCAAGGAAGCGGACCAGGAACTATTTGCTGTGAGTGGCCCGATCGTAGTGAACGATTGAACTTATGTCTCCTAGTCTTCAAAGCAAACCCAAGTTGGGCGCAAACATCGCAAGTCCGACGTCAAAGGCAAAGATGAAAAGGCTGAGACTGAGAAAAAAAGCGCTGTCCGTATCGAGCATCTAAATTACAAGGTAGGTTTTGATTTGGTTTTATGCCATTGAAGCTAATTTCCTGTAGCGTCTCATTCCAGGGATGAAGGTACTTGGCCAAGTGATCTCGATACAACCTCTCGCTATCGTAGTCTCGCTGCCTAACCAACTATTCGCTCACGTTCCGATCACTCAAATCACGTCGCAGCTCACCGAGCGACTTGAGTCTACCGACGAAGTTGAGGATGAAGAGTTTGACGACGATAAATCAGAAAGTTCTACCCAAGTTCCAGACTTGACCAATCTATTCTACGTTGGGCAATACATCCGTGCTGTTGTAATAAGCGCACATACCCCTGGCACAACTGATGTAGCTGGACTCGGGCGCATTCGTGATGATGCCATCAGAGCTAGTCGAAGGGTTGAACTCAGTCTTCTCCCAGAAAGGATCAACATGGGTGTGCGGAAAGTTGATTTGAAGGTTGGCTATGTGAGTCTCTTTCAGTGATGGAACAAGCGAGGCTCTTATCGTACATCACAGTCCTTGAGTGCGGCTGTGCAAAGTGTTGAGGACCATGGGTACACCCTCGATCTTGGTGTATCTGGAATGTCTGGATTCCTGCCGTTCAGGGAAGCTCATAAGGAAGGTTCCGAAGGGTCGAGACTAAAAGTTGGGGCACTTCTGGACGTTTCCGTCGTCAAAATGTCGTCGAATGGTCGTATTTGTACTCTCACCAATGATCCCGAAGTACTAGTATCATCTTCGGTAAAGTTTGTTATTAACCCATACCATTCACCGAGCTGAAAATCCTTTTAGATATCCGAAGTGACCAATGTTTCATCCGTGTTACCAGGGTCGCTGGTTCAATCTTTGGTCACTGCGGTCGTTCCAGACGGCCTAAATTTGCAAATCCTAGGCTTCTTTGATGCAACGGCTGACGAGTTTCACTTGCCAAACACACATAAAACACTCAAAGTAGGGCAAAAAGTAAAGGCAAGGGTGTTGTATGATCTTCCGGGGACAACTCCACCTCGATTCGGTGTCACACTTGCAGAACACCATATCAGACTTCAAACCAAAAATACATCCGAGGACCAGCTTTTATGTGCCGCTTTCCCTGTAGGTGCTGTCCTTGACCCTGTCAAAGTGCGGCGGGTGGAAGCAGAGAGAGGGCTGCTTGTGGAGATACACCCTAACCAAGAGGGTTTTGTTCATGTAACCATTCCGGTATCCAGCACTTTCATTCCGACTGATGACACCCAGATTTCACAAGTCTCTGATGAACACATTCCCACACTGTCTACATCATCCGGACCATGGAGAGTAAATACTTTCCACAAGGCACGCGTAATTGGCTATCATCCATTCGACGGCATTTTACAGCTCTCTCTGCGACCATCCATCTTGGATCAAAAGTTTGTACAAGCTGGTCAAGTGCAAGTTGGTGAGACATTGAGAGGGACGATCAAACAATTGACGGATTCTGCGCTCTTCGTGTCCATATCTGGGAACGTAGACGGAGTGATCTGGCCTGTACACTATGCTGACATACCTCTCAAACATCCTCCGAAAAAGTTCAAGGTTGGAGGGAGCATAAAATGCCGTGTAAGTGCTGGTAGTGCCATCGCCTTTCTTGTATACTCACCAACTCGAAGGTGCTTACAGTCGATCCGGAGCGGAATCGCATTGTGTTGACGGCTAAAAAAACACTCTTGGACACTGCGTTCCCCATCTTGACTTCCTTTTCTGATGCCAAGGTCGGGCTTCTCACTCACGCGGTTATTTTTCGCGTCACGGACAAGCATCTCATGGTCGAGTTCTTTAACAATGTGAAGGGTGTAGTGCCCGCACGCGAGGCTAGGTATGATCTTTTCCGGCATGTATGATCATATTGCAAATGAATTATCCTTAGCGAAACTGGTGCGAAGCTCACCGATGTATACGCCCCTGGACGAGTGATCAATGTACGCATCATCTCTGTACGCCCGGGAACACAAGGAATCGTGGCCAGCATCCGGCAAGCCACATCCTCGTTCACTTCAAGCCTAACCGATATATCTGGCGTTCTCATAGGGGACATGGTCGAGGGTGTCGTCACGCAGCTACACAAGTTAAATATTGTGCTTTCGCTCAGGCCATCTGATGTTCGCGCGCTCATCTCATTCTCGGGCTTGGCACGCCACTGGAACACAACCGTGCCAGAACTCAAGACGTCTTTGAAATCAGGTGCCTTCATTGCCTCACTGGTCGTGGTATCTCGCAACCCCGAGAAAAATTTCGTTGTCGTCACAGGGTACTCAAAAGGGGATCCACCGAAGAAAGTTACATTATCTATGGATAACGTTACCGTTGGACAGATTGTTGGTGGACGAGTGACTAAATATGCGCGCTTCGGCGCTCATGTCAAGCTCACCACCCGGATCTCCGGATCTCTACATCCAACTGATACCTCGGACGACTACGAAACTGGAAATTCCTTTCCTGCTGTAGATTCCATCCTGAGAGCTGCGGTGGTTGGTATTGACAAATCAATAAATCACCTATTTCTTTCCACGCGCGCCTCGAAACTTTCACCAAATGATGTTAAACAGCCAGTGGATCGCGAAATAAACAGCATCGACGATCTCAAGGTTGGAGACACTGTCAGGGGTTTCATCAAGAGTGTAGCAGAACACGGGCTATTCGTGACGCTTGGGAGGGGGATCGATGCTCGGGTTCAAATCAAGGAACTGTTTGATGAGGTATGACATGGATTACTTCCCAACTGTTAATGTACTGAAAACAGTTCGCAGTACATAAAGGATTGGAAGGGTCGGTTCGTCGTAAACCAATTAATCAGGGGTCGAATCTTGAAGTATGTGAGTTTGTCGGAATGTTGAGTTCAACTCACTGATACCGTGCTAGCCTTGATACTGCGGGAAAGAAGGTCGAGATGACTTTTCGATCGGGTGATCTGACACGTGCGCCACCCAACTCACTGACTCTCAGTGATCTTCGAGAAGGTCAGAAGGTTGTCGGCCGAGTCAAGCGCATTGAACAATACGGTATCTTCATCGAGATCGAGGGTTCGAAGATTAGTGGTCTATGTCACAAATCTCAGGCAAGTTACCAGTTTTCCGTTTTACTTTCCTCCGTCAACCCTTTTCCTGCCAGCTCTCGGACAGCAAGGACGCGGATGTCACGATCGCTCTCCGCACGTTTCGTGAAGGTGATCGTGTGAGAGCTTTCATTATTTCTCGCAATCTCGAGAAGAAGCAGCTCTCGCTAGGCCTAAAACCCTCTTTCTTTGCTGGCGACGAGGATGAAGTTGGATCAGATTCTCAGCACCCCCAGGATGACGAGCTTGATGTCGCAAACGATGTGGGGATACACGGGGTGTTTGATGAAGGTAACTTTGATGAAAAACATCCCCATGATTCCGGTTCAGACGAAGAAGAGCTATTCGCAGTTAGCGACGGGCACGACAATGATGACGGAGACGACATTTCCATGCAAGTTGACCTCACACTGCCTGACCCCATCAGTTCCCCGAAACTACGAGGGCATCAGGAAACCAATTCCCTCAAAATTGAGGGTTTCCAGTGGTTTATGAACAACATAGAACCCCATGAGGAGTCCGATTCGGACCCCTCAGAGCAAAGTGATCACGAGGAAAACCCAGCAGAGAAAAGGAGGCGGAAAAGGCGCAAGGAAATAAAGATGGACGTCACCGCTGATATGCAAACGAAGCTACCTGATTCGAACGCCGACTTTGAACGAATGCTTCTAGGGTCCCCTAATTCTTCTTATCTGTGGATGCAGTATATGTCCTTCCAACTGCAACTCTCGGAGATCGACAAGGCACGAGCTATTGGCAAACGTGCCATCCAAACCATCCATTTCCGAGAGGAACAGGAGAAGCTCAACGTCTGGATAGCTCTTCTAAACTTGGAGAACGTGTACGGTACAGACACCACCATAGGCGTTGTCTTCAAGGACGCGGCGCGACATAATGACTCCAAGACGATTCATCTGCGGCTCGCAGCCATTCTTGATGATAGCGGAAAATATGAAGTATAGTGAAATACACTAGTATTGCAACTGCGTTCTGAACATCTGACAGAAAGCGGAAGAACAATACATGCAAACATGCAAAAAGTTCGGTCAAAGCTCAAAGGTTTGGACGTTGTTCTGCGAACACTACCTTCGACGCGGGCTAGTAGAGGACGCACGCAAACTTTTATCGCGCTCCCTGCAAAGTCTCGAGAAGCGGAAACGTAGGTGGATATTTTCGTGTGTGTGCTTGATGAACAACTCTGCTTCCCAGACCTCAAAACCATATCTAAGTTTGCGCAGCTGGAGTACAAGCTCGGCGACGCTGAACGAGGGAGGTCAATTTTCGAAGGTATTGTAGACTCACATCCGAAGCGATGGGACATTTGGTCTGTCTATATGGACATGGAGGCCGGCAAAGAAAACATTCAGCATTTGCGGTGGGTCCCAGGGTCTCATACGTAGAACACACTCAATGTTGTCGCAGAAACCTGTTCAATCACGTCCTTGCGATTAAGATGACGAGCCACAAGGCGAAGTACATACTCATTTCTAGGCAGATATAGATGTACCACTCACTTGGAGTCACTGCAGGGCATTCTTCAAGAAATGGTTAGATCTGGAGCGCAAATTAGGTGACGAAGAAGGTGCTATGGTTGTGAAGCAGAAGGCGATTGAATGGACCCAAACGGCTGCAGGGGCTGCATAGAATCCCTTACCCATATATCTGGTTAAGAGAATGGAACGAAACGAGAAACAGAATTATGGCAATGAACTTGCAAATCCGAACGAGTGTAAGTATTTGGGAAAGCAATCAAGGAAATAATGGTATGAATGTATATATGCAAGAAACATCAGCGATAATACCACAAACAAGTGTCATGACCGCGAGCCCGCTCGACCGTGTCCGAGAGGTGGAGATTCGAAATTGCTCATCGGCCGGCGCGTGCTCATTGAACTGGCAAGTTGCCGTTGCCAATCATCTAACTCGTTGGAGAGGTGTTCAAAGTTCTCTGAGCTGGACATACTTGACGGACGATTGAACGAAGGTTGATCGACCTCTAGAAGGAGATGTATCTTGTGGGATAGCTGCTCGTTCTCCCGTTTGAGGTGGGTGTTTTCTTGGGTGAGTTGTTCAACAGCCGTTTCATCCGAACCTTTGCGGTAGATGGCCAACGTGGCGTTAAGCCTCTCAACCTCGTGCTCGAGTTCCTCCACTCGCGAGTACCGGTCGTCCGATTCTCGTTGAGAGGCCATCAGGTTCTCTCTCATCAACGCCAAGTCCTTCTCGAGCGCTTCGATACGCTGGCGCAAGTCCATATTCTCGTTGGTTAGCCGCTGAGATTGCTTCTGTGCCTCGATGAGCTGGGAGCGGAGCAGATCGTGACTGTCGTCAGAAGGTGTACTACTGCCGTTAGCAAATGTTCGTGATCCAGGTTCAGTGCTCGAGCGTCCGCGTGCCGCGTCAAGCTCTGCCTGAAGGGCAGAATTCACTGTCTTCTGCTTCGTCAACTCGTCCTTCATCCTCCGCATCATTTTTTCGGTGCCTCTGCATAGACATAAGAGATCATTCGTTGGATGATTATATCATAGCTCACTTCACATAGTGAACAGCAAGCTGGTAGTCTTCCTCCATCTGCTGCATCCTCGCTTTATAGCTACGCTCGGTTTCTTCGAGCTTGCTTTCAGCCTCGAGGGCCCGAGCTTCTGCGGCGGAATCGCTTTCAACGATCGGACTCTGCCTAGACCGAGAACGGTCCAGCTGTGACGCTAGGGTGGTTACCTGAGCCTCGGCATCTTGTTTTCTTCGGAGAGCTTGAACCAGTTCGTCTTCCGAGGTCTCGTGAAGTCGGATACGCTCGTCCAACTGCTTCTCGAGTTCAGCTATTCGGGATGTATCGAGACGGCGGCTCACAGACTCTTCTGACTCCGGGTTGAGCCCGTTTTCAGCGAGGTAATTGCGGAGCATCGCCAACCGAACGTTCGTATCACCTGCCTCCTTGAGGGCTTCCCGGAGCTCCTTTTCTTTCTCCGCAAAGTCCTTGCGTAGACGCCCGTGCTCTGAGATGGAACTGGAAAGCTGAGTACGAAGCCCGACGATCTGAGAACGCAAAAATGTTTGCTCAGATTCCGAGTCTCGGACCCTCCGCCGCTCCTCGCCAAGTTCGTTTTGTCCATCCTCCAAACGCTGGGTAACTTCTTTCAGCATCTTTCTGAGCGATACAGTCTCCATCTCCATCGCCTCGACTTTCTCGGCATGCGCACGTGTGTGCCTGTCTTCGTCCACTCGGAGATCACGATGAGAATCCAACAGTTCTCCGAGGCTTCCGGTCGTCAGTGCCCGGAAGGCGTCTGCTTCCTCGCGTGACTTGGCCCACAAGTTCTCCACCTCTGCTAGCCGGATCCGAAGAGACTCTACTTCTGACGTGCGCGCCTCAAGTTCACCTCTAAGTTCAGCAAGCTCAACCTCTAGCTGACTGACTTGACCCCGCGCGCGTTGGTGAGCCGTATCAACTTCTTCGGAACGAGATGTCTGTGCTTGAAGGGCTGTACGTGCTTGATCCAAGGCACGGATCTGCTGATCGCGGAGCAGAATGAGTTCTTGTACGTGGCTCTTGATTTGTTTGTGCTCAGCATCTTTTTGCTCGAGCAAAGACGTTTGCGCAAGCAAGCGATCGGCGTGGTCCCGAACAGCAGTTTCCATAGCAATATAACTAGTCTGGAGCTCTGAGTATACACGGACGTTGCGATCGCGGAATTCCTCGAGCGTATCTGCACGCTTGTTAGCATCTGCTGCTCGCGACTCTGCTTGTTCGAGTAGGGTCGTTTGTAACGACAGAGAATCGCTTAGCTCATCGACTTTGCGACGCGTCGCTGTCTGTTCAGACAGGAGGGTAGCGAGATGTCGCTCGAGCTCCGCAATGCGTTCACGTTCGGCGCGAGCGGTATCTGAATGTATACCGGCCTCGTACGCAGTGAGCTTGGCACGGTAATACGCTGCTTCCTGAATGGCGCTCGATTTCATGCGTTCAGCGTCCGCAATCCGATCTGAAGCCTCTCTTGCCTGGTTGGCTAGTGTCGTCTAAACGTTCTGAATCAGCAAGATGGATTCAAGACATGGACAACTTTAGAGTCAAATATTCACCTGCATTTGCGTTTTGAAATGTTTGAAGTTCAAGATCATATCCGCTATCTTTGTTTGCTCGTCAGTGGCCGATGGTCCAAGTTTCAAGTTTTCAGCCTCGAAGAGCTCCTCGTCCACCTGTACAAATCCTGCCCGTGAAGCCTTCAAAAGTGCCGTTTTCATCCAAGCCTCGCGCTTCCGCAACATTTCCACCTCCATTTCTTTTGCTTTGTAATCCCGAATGAGATCGGCAGTCACATTGCCTGTGCTACCGAACTTCTGTTGCGAGTGGCCGTGTGAGTGCACATAGTTGTTGGTCAAGGGGGTAGCAGAAGGAGAACTCTGATAGAATGCATCCAGTGGAGGCTTACTCCTGTCGACGATGGGCGAAGGACTGCGAGCAGCAAGGCTACCATTCATGCTCATAGCCACGCTGGTCATTGTAGTTGGTTGGCCCTGTTGTCCATGACCATCAGTGCTACCTCCCACAGGGGACATCGCCCTGCCGGCAATCCCATACGTGGGGCTCCTCGCGCGCTGCGCTTGAATCTGTGGATCTGTTGGGGTCGGTGATCGTTCCGTTGAGACGCCATTCGCACTCTCGGATATAATTCCTGTGTCTGTAGCATGCCCATCGTCTGTTCCGATGGTTTCCTCTTCGTCTCGTCGAGGACGTACTGGAGTTTTGACCTTTGTGTTCGTGCCTGGGTTCGACATGCTCACGAGCCCCTGTGCAGGTGCAGGTGCAGGTGCAGGTGCAGTCGTGCCATTTGGTGTCCTTGTGCCTGGGCGAGTTCCGGGCGGGGACATTGCGCGGCGAAGATCTTCTGTGTCAGATTGAGGACCCGTGGGAGACATTGCACGAGTCCCATTTAGCGTGGGTGCTGGTGCAGGCTGACTGCCTGATGGAGAGGGCGTTGTGGATGATTTACGAGCCAAGTTGGTCGTGCTTCCGTTTGGATTGGGTGGTACTACCTTGTTGGATTCAGGGTACTTGATATGCTCTGGGAAGAGGAACAAAAGTCAATGGATTAGGGAGTAGAATGACGTGATGAGACACAAACTGGTATCAAGAACATGGATTATCCCATGATCGTCTCCTCTTGTAGGCGTGAACGACTCTCCACCGAGTACGAATACTCTACTTCCCATCGAAGCCATTGCATGACCAGACCTTGCACTTGGTGCAGGACCCATGTTCTGAAACATATACCATCGCTGGTCTGTGTAGCCAGCAACATCAGCCTCCACTTCGTCAAGGTGGCAGGACCACAGCCACCGACACTCATTACATCTCCCCCCCAAAAAAAAAATCACTCACTGGACAATTTGAATGCCGCCAGGTCTCCCAGATCCTTGCCATCAACGCCCCTCCCTCCAAAGATATAGATGACATCGTCCACCACAGCTGCCGCGTGTCCTTCTCGCGGGGAAGGAATAAAGCCGATACATTGGAGTTCTGTCCATCTGCGCGTATTGACATCATACGCCCATGTATCATTGTAATGGTATTGACCGTCGGTACCCCCAAAGCTAGCATGCCATGGAATTAATGGTAGTCGTGAAGGTGCCAGAAGGAACGTACACGATGATGCGATCCCCATGTGTCACGCAAATATGACCGGTCCGCTGAGCTGGTCGATCAGTGGTTGTAGGTTGACAGAGTTCCCATTGTGTTTGAGTCCTCACTGTTGGGACAGGGTACCATGATTTAGTGCAAAATACAGACATCGTGAGGCATGCAACAAATGTGACGGTGAAGTTGTGTGATCAAGTCCATCGGACGAAATATGAAAAGAAAAGACTTACATGTATTGAGATCGAAGGACCACAAATCGTTGAGGAATTCTCCATCCACCTGACCACCGAAGACGAAAAACTTAGTTCCAACCATGGTCACAGCGTGACCGTATCGTCCTGATGGCGAAGAACCGAACATGGATACTTTTGTCCATTCCTTTGACACTGTCCGAGTGAGGGGACACGGAGAGTTAGCGAGATATAATACAGTTTCGGAGGACCGTGGGTAATATGCACTGGAACCACTCACCAAGATTGAGGAGATAAAGGCCATCATCCTGCTTTTCAGTTGGGTCAGACATTGGATCGGTCTTAGTATCACCACCCCACACAATTAATACACTGCTGACGATGGCACTGGCGTGGCCAACTCTGGGAGAAGGTATCTCTCCTGCTGTCTGCACGAGGGTTGCACTCAGATCTCTGATTGAGAAGAGGTACAAATCATTGCGAGCTGCTTCACGGACAAGACCACCAAATAGGTAGAGCTCTCCGTTAGCAGTGGCTGTTGCGGGAAGCGCGTGACCGTAACGAGGAAACGGAGGGGGAGAAGGAGAAGTTGGAGGTACTACGCCAGGCTTTGGCATGACAAGGGGAGGGGGGAGGAGAAGACGGCGAGCGGACCAAGGGTATGCAGGACGTTGTTGAGGTTGTTGCTGGGGCTGCTGTGGTTGACCCTGCTGGGGCGGAGAAGTTTGCGAAGGATGCGGGGCAGCATTGGTGACTGGGCCACGATTTTGTTGTTGACGTGGCTGCTGAGATTGAAGAGGACCATTCTGAGCAGTTGCACTTGAGACATAAGAAGGTTTAACAGGAAGAGTTGGGTGAGCAAGTTATAAACGAAAGTAAAGGAACTCACGCATCGTTTGACTGCTGTGGGGCCTCCTTGGCAGCCAGCTGAGCGAGAGCCTGCGACGGGGTCTGGGCGACGGTGACATTTGATGCAGCAAGCTGGGATGCGCTGGGGTGCTTCTTCCTAGAGAAGAAGGACATTCTCCTTGCTCTGTTTCCGAGGATGGACGGTATGGCTGGTTCGGAAAAAAAAACAAAGGTTGCGATGTTTTATTGTATGAAAAAATGGAGTTGTGCGTATGTGAGGGAAGGGCGAGCCAGCGTATGGAAATGAAAAGGGGATGAACGAAAGAAAGAAAGGTGAACAAGGAGTGCACTCGGCGTTCGTTACAGAGACGGAAAAGATTAGACGCGGCAAATTATGGTGTGAGCACCAAAACAAGTTCGAGGCCCCAGTGAGTGGCAATCGTCTGAGAGTCCAACTTGCTCAGTCTTACCATCAGACCGTTTAATCTTATACATTGTTATTTTCATTAACATTGCGTGCGTTTCACGCCGCTCGCTGCCTCTACCATCGTGCGCGGTCCATCGACGGCGGAACTGTTCCCTTCGCAACTCCCTCTCTCACGCTTCCCAGATCAGCCACCTACATAAATGCACACGTGACCATCCATTGATCGACACGACTTTCCTCCTCCTCCTCCTCCTCCTCCTCCTCGTCCACGATGAGGACGCGTCAAACCCTCGATGGCCTCACTCAGCCAGTCCCCTCAGCTCCTTCTTTGTCCCCATCTATAGCTGATTCTTCACCGGATGTATGCGCCAGCCTTCTCACTACCACCCTAGATGGTCGCACCGAAGGTTCCTTTCCCCTCTTCACCTCCATGTCACTGCTCACCGCCAATCCCAAAGCGCTCGTACTGAGTATCGGAAATCCAGTCACTATCGGCAGAAATCCAAAACTTTGGTTTGCATGCGCAATCTCTCCTCATTCTCTCACCAACCACCACAAATAGCTCCTATGTCATCCCCGACATCGTCGTTTCTAGTCTCCATTGCAAGATATATGCGCAAGTACAGATCTCCTATCGTATCTCTTTACCGCTCATCCCTTTTATTCAGTGTTCGCTCCGGTGCAGGAGGAATTATCATATCGTGCCAGGTACTTGTCGCTTCCTTGCCCTTGGCGGTCCTATCCATATCCAGAGTCTAGGACTTGTCTACCAACGGTCTAGTGATAAACGGGCACAAAATCCGCAAGACCTCCTCTATCCTCATGCATGGAGATACGCTCAAGATCCCAGCCTCACAAGGTAAGTCATCCACCCTTGTCCTTCCGCTGCTTTGCCCAATATCTCTCTCGTCCAGGATTTCAATGCGTCCTAAACTCGAGGCATCTACCCGCTACGCGACTACATACTGTCCTCTCTCAACACCACGCATTCAAAGTATGCCATAACACAGAGGTTCGAACCCCCCCTGATAATGTATTAGGATTTGGGCAGGTACCGTATCACCTCGCATTGTCTCGGTACAGGCAGCTATGCATCTGTTCATCTTGCTCTCGATACGTCAGCACATCGCCAAGTAGCATGCAAGATCATCCGCAGAAAGGGAGGTAACGATCTGAAAAAAGAGATGAAGGAGGCCACTCTCTTGACATCTCTCCATCACGTACGCGTTCCTACCCCTTCCATAAAGTTCCATGGTTAAATTCAATCCCAGCCAAACATTAACAGAGTTTACGCTTTTGATTATGACTCGCAGTTTCTCTACATTATGCTTCAGCTGTCAACGGGCGGTGATCTCTTCACCTACATCACAAGTCATCCACGGCGCAGGTTATGCGAAGGTGAAGCAAAATACATCACATTCCAAATGTTCAAGGGGCTTCAGTATTTGCATGACAAGATGATTTCGCATCGCGGTAAGCTTGCTCTAGCACCCGAGTCCTTTGCCTGTAGGGCTGCTCTCAGCATTTCTGTGCTGGTGAGGGTATGCAGCCTCAAACTAATTGACCCATACCAATCGCAGATCTGAAGGTCAATACACCTCCTTCTCTTTCCTATGTCACGTACTAATGTTTCGGATAACATCCTTACTAATCCCTGTTTACTGGCCTCTTCTTCGCTTCCATTCATCATCTGTGTTTACTCTGACGCATACCTCCTGATTCAGCCCGAGAATATTTTATTGCACTCCCCTGGTCCTTATCCTCGCATCCAGATTGCCGACTTTGGTCTTGCCCGTCCAAGAGCCTGGGAAGAAACTCTCCATGTTTGTGGTACCATCTCGTATCTCCCTCCAGAAGGTGTACGTGCATTGGAAAACAAAAACTTGGGTTATGTGGGAATGCCAGCAGATTGCTGGAGCGCAGGAATCGTCATTTTTGCTATGCTGACGTGCGCCTTCTCTCTCTCTCTTTGATCTCATCGGATCCATCTTGTTGACTTTTAATCGTCTTCCTGGAGCTGATGCGTGAGTTATGACCACATAGGGGCAGCCATCCGTTTGATTACGGCGACCAGAGGGACATGCGTGACGACGATATCGTTTCGAATGTACAGGACAGCAAAATCAAAGATAGCGGGGATCTCATGGGGTTCTCGCAGCGCTCTTTCATCCAGGATGAACTAACGAAACAACGCATCCTTGACGGAACAGTCTATTTTTGTGAATCTGTCTGGGATTCGCTAAGAAATGGTACGTGAACTGCATGCGCCTTAGTCCTGTCTCTGCGTGATAACAGGCAATCTTTCTGCCTGTGATTGTG
Organism: Pulchroboletus neoregius; assembly: GCA_038089795.1. Lineage (NCBI taxonomy): Eukaryota > Fungi > Basidiomycota > Agaricomycetes > Boletales > Boletaceae > Pulchroboletus > Pulchroboletus neoregius. Next base: position 52,508 of record JBBPLM010000043.1, on the reverse strand, counting down.
TGTACATCGGTGCATGCTTTCTCCGACGCTGATCACTGCCCACACCATTAATATAGCGAAAAATCTTGTCACCCACCTCCTCATACCTGATCCCCAAAAACGAGCCACAGTATACGCAGCTCTCAAAAGCTTCTGGATCACCTCAGACCTCGTAGACCTCGAGCGGGCCTACCGCGAACGAATTCGCTCAGCCGCTTCATGACGCCGACAGCCCGTTCATCGATGCTTTCCTTCGTGCTCTGGATTCTCATCCGACTTCGATTTTTGTTCCCGTTTGGCTGCGATGTATATTCATTTCCGCTGACACATGGTTTGCTTCGCACCACGCTCTCGCCTCTCGCCTCACTTGTACTGCATGTAGCATCCTGATGGGCCGTCATCGGTTAATTATATAGATCATGCACATGTCCTTAACTTTCGAGTAACATGCATCGAACTATATTCCGCCAACAATCTGCAAGGTCTACATACCCTCGTCGGCAATTAAGCCTTCAAAAAGTTGGCATGGACTATTGGCGATAACCAGTCAAGTTCACACGACCTACACACCAACCAATGGAATACTTACAATGGATGTGATCTGATGCAAATGTCGAGATCTATATAATGTCAATTCAATAATCCGAGAGATGGCAGAGAATACGCACAAAGTAGTAGCTATGATCGTACCCTTCGTGACACCTCACCCGAACCTGAACATCGTCATGTCCCCCATCGCGTGCAGCCCTGAGAAATGCCTCGGGATGGAGTTGGTAGAGGAAATTATCTGCAGTTCCCTGCAAATTGCGTCAGCATATCAATGTGCTCTTCCGCAAAGGTGCGCCGCCCCAATGTGGAAATAAAAAAAGATACACACATAATCAACGAGAATGTTGATCGCTCCCTTCACCCTTGCCACAAGGGCAGTTGCATCATAAGTCGCTTGCCCTTCTTCCACTCCACCCACGAGGTACCCCCTGAATGCTTTTTGGCCCCATGGGACAGCGGATGGCTCACAAATAGGGGAAAAGGCGGAGCACGATCGGTACTGCTTTGTGCCTGCAAGCAAGGCGTTGAGATAGATGGTAAGCGCACCGTGACCACCCATGGAGTGACCAAAGATGGACTGGCGAGAAAAGTCCTGACGGCAACTCGAGTCAGTCATTGAATCGGTCGGAAGCAAGACCGGCGACATACGACAGGGATCCCTGCAGCCTCTATGACTTCTGGTAGCTCCTTCGTGACGTGGTCTAGCATGTTATAATTCTTTGCCCACTTATATCTGGTGGCATTGATGTAGAATCCTGCGCCTGATGTAGCATGCCATCGCTCGATCAGCTTGCTTAAGATCCCTCGACGTGATCACCGGACTTGCCGACTCCAAAGTCCCAAGAAGCGTCTTCGTCCTCTAATCCAGCTCCGCGAGGAGACGTATCGGGAAAGAGGATCGCAATACCTTCCGTTGCTGCATCACGCATAAATCCACCCTTCTGTGCCCTATAGCAGATTTTTTAACGGAGTCAAGCCAATACAAACACAAGCTCATTGACTGCCAGAGATTAAGAACCACTGAGCAAGGCTCACCCATTGTCCTCAGTGCATGTCAGACCAGCCAGGTAAACCAGGATGGGCACCTTCCCGTGGGCTGCATTTGCGGGGAGGAAGAGGTTGAACTGGGCATCTAGGTCTCCAAGAACAGAGGACTACGAGCAATGACGGAATGCAGGTACAATCAGATAGACTCGTTAGCGATCGATCCATGACAGGTCAATCTGAGCAGCTCACCTTGAACTTGTACTTTGTCAGTGTCCCCTCATAATGCTTGTTTGAAGAAATTTTCTCGAGTGTGTCTGCCATTCGAACGAATCCTGGATCTGTTATGAGTATGGCTGGTGGTGATAAGAGATGGTACGCTGAGACCAATCGGTTTCTCTCGAGTTCACGGCGTCTGAAGGCCTGACGCTGGATTCGGTCCTAAGAATATCTCGGGCGTCCGACAGCCCGTGACCCGTCCCTACCGAGCGCCGAGGGTCTACAAGTTCATGGTGTTCCTTCTGCGATCATAAATTATGATCAACATAGGTTATAATCAACATAGGTAAGGTATAATGCTAGAATAGTGGGTAAGTAGTAGAATAGCACCAAGTATGTTACTGATCAAAGTTTGCGACATTCGTTGATCGTCAAAAGATCTGGGATCTGGGTGGGTTGTAATGAATATGTTACAGGCGTGGCAATGACTCTCGTGATCTTGCTTGCGACTGAGTGTGAGCGGCTGCCAGGTTCGCTTCTTCGCGCTCATGTGGGACGGAGTCAGATGTGATCCATTCGTGATCGGCGTCTTTTTGAGTATCTCCCCGCGATGTCACATCCCCGTCTTGCGGGTCTTCACTCTCAGCAGCAACGGGAGCGCGTAGCCGTCTTTGCACCTCCAAATGCAGCTCCACTCTTTCCTCATGACAGGGGCTCGAGGGAGTGGATTGGGAAAATGGAGGTGAAGGTGCTGACCGTAATACTTCTTCCATCCTCCATCTTTCCTTGTCCGAAGCAGTGCGCCTTATGATATACGCACCACCCGCCTCATTGGATGCACCCTCCTCAGTTCTCGTAAGCACTTCCATCGTTTTCTTCTTCCTCTCTTCCTTGCCTTGCCAACCAACCCATCGCCCGTCAACGACATACCCTTCTTCCTCTTCCACGCCTGCCAACAAATCTGCGACACCCCCGTAAAACCTTTCCGCGCTAAATCCTACGTCTTTTCCGCGAATGAAAGCATGCATATCTTTGAAACCTGGTTGCCAAGTCGGATATCTTTAATCGAGAAATGGATCATTGAGGAGGAGGAAAGACCTACCTGCGAGGCTGGTAAGATTGCCTGCAAGTCCACCTGTCCAACCCACTAGATCGAGGTGGTTCACGTTACGCAGCGTACCAAGGTATGTGCCCCACTGTGCTGACTGTACGGATACCAAACCATCGTTCGGTCCCTCTTGCGCTGCTATAATGGAGTGGGGATACCTACGAGGAATAATAAGTTACATCAGTGTTTGTTTGAGGCGATGATGGGCTTAACGCACTTCCAAGTATCGATTAATCCAGGTTCATACTCCGCTCCCCAACTGAAGTACCGTACACCTTCTACATCTGGCGTATTGTCATTGAACTCCTTCATTGCCTCCCTGGTGAGACATTCAAATGCCTTGCCATCGCCACCACCATTCGGTAGAAGCTCTAGGAGAGCGAGGACCGCTGGAAGGTGAGTAGAGGCAAGGGAAAGGAAGTGGGAAGCAAAAGAAGAGCCACGATGGGGTGTGGCAATTGTGGTCAGGCTGAGGACGCGGAAGGTGCGTT
>JBBPLM010000043.1:4070-17211 GCA_038089795.1 Pulchroboletus neoregius | reverse complement strand
CCATATCTTCTTCATCCAGAGATGCCTCTGTAGACGTCCAAGACCTCATGGATGTCGATGACCACGTCGGTTCATCCCGGGAATCTCTCCTCCTCCATGACACTCTCTCAAGGCGCTCCCTCAGAAGTCGTACCCATCTCTCAGACAAGTCCTCTCTCAAGTTCAGGCCAAATCCAATCTCTCTCACCACTCGATCCAAATCCCATGCCCGGGGCACTTCCGAAGACAATCTCAGGAAAAGAGTCCAGAAGCACACTGGCTCTCATCCTGCCCCAAAGCCTCATTCCGAACGCGATACTAGAGTTCGCGAGCTCAAGAATCGTGCCCTTGCAATCCCCTCCACAGGCAAGACCCCTGCAACCGTTCGCCAGCGCATGGTCATGCAGATGGTTTACGACGAGATCACCCCCTATCCAGATGAAGCTTGGGTCTCTCAACTCGGCATCATCGTACAGAGGTATTTATCTCCCTATTCCTCGTCCGAATCAACCTCTCACTATCTTCCAAGAGAATACCATCAAGTCAAGAACTGGTTCTCCAATCAGCGCCAGAAAGATGCACGAGACTCACGGCAAAGCCCACAGCCTTCCGCCTCTTCTAATCTAGAATCCTCCTTGTGCAAGATAACGTGCGATGGCCGGGATATGAGAATCCGAACTTCAGCTCTTGACGTGTGCGCGGCCGATGAATGGTCTGATGCCTTCTTTGATGAAGTAGTCATGATTCACAATTTCCGTCTCTTGGCGAAGCATAGCCAGGACGAGGCAAGAGCGGCTCTTCTTGATTCTCCCGCTGGCACCACGGACCTACCACACACACAATCTCGTCTTTCATGACATCCACTCATCCCTTGTATGCATACATCAACCTTGCTCATTTTCCTGTACATTTTAATCGTCACTCGCCGTATGTGTATCACTTATAATATGATCGTAATACTTATCGTTGCTGTAAATCTCAATCCAGTCGCATTACATCAGATCGGTTCATTAATGGGCAGGGATTCGTACTGAGATAGAGAAACCCCTTCTTGACCCCACCACCATCTCCAGAAACTCCCATTGCGCGTGCCACCATTCTTTGTCCTCCGTACCTGCCCAGCTCGCAAAACCTGGTATCGCTTGCCCCTCCACGTAACTTCATCTCCACACACGGCCAAGATCCATATAGGGAATGCCAGCATCTCTCGGATGCACCACGCCCCTGTAAACTTCCACCGTTCATGGGAAGGAAGTGGATAGCCAGCCAGTGACTCGTATACGTCCAAGTCGACCCAAAGCCACGCAGAATGATGGATAGGCAAGAAGACCCACGGCGACACGCCGAAAAGGTATTTGACACTCGCGGCGGCTATAGAACTTGCCACCAGATTCTCTGTAAATGGTTCGAGAAGAGTAGCCGCGAGGACCATGTGTTTACGAACACGTATCCATCGAACGCGGCGCCAGACGTAATCGGCCAACGTCATTTTGCCCATTGCGTTACGTGCAACGTCGCAAGAAAGGTCGTGTCGACAATCTAGTTCATGCCAAAGGGCACTGGCAATCATGTTGTCCTCAGCCAAGAAAGATCCGAATGCTGCAAGCCCGTACTCGCCCTCCCTCGGATCCGTTTCCTTGCGAGGCTTTAGCGATCCGTTGACCCTGTCCAAGTCGGAACGACGATACAGGTTTGATTTGCCGACTACACAAGACTCGATTGCCACAGTGTTAATCGCGAGGTACATTTTTGCGTGGTTGGTGTTCAAAAACGCTGCTTCCACCCGTGCGCCAAGATACCCTTCGTGTTCGGTTGCAAAGGGGACATGATGAACCAGGGCTACGCGCTTCTTGGAAGAATTTTGAGACATAGATGCTTCGTTAAGGACATCTACCGAGCGGGCAAGCGTTCCTGGCGCAACTGAGACGTTGGAGTCGATGACCCAAAGAATGTCGTGCGTGGCCTGTCGGTAGGACTTGATGAGGTTGTTCACTTTCGGATTAACGCCAACAATATCCTCGCCTGCAAACAAAATACATAAGAACTTTTGCGAAAGACTTGACGTGCGGGTGTGACATGCGCACCGATGATAATCTTGGCATCCACTTGGGGGTATTGGTTCATCAGTTCTCTGACTACTGTCAGAGCTTGGTCATCTTCATCGGCAACAGAGAGCAAGATCTCAAAATTTGGGTATTCTTGAACAAATGTGGACTCCAAGTTCTCGTACAAGTTGGTGTCCAAGCCTTTGAGAGGTCGTAAAATTGAGACGCCTGGTGCGTTCGAGGATGTTGCAAGAGGAGAGCGAGGACGGAGACGATATCGTGTGCGACTACCGAAACGCAGTCAATAAACTGTTTCCTTCTCGCATAGCAGCTGGCTCACCCTGTCCGGCATCCTAGTAAACCAATGGACCACAGAACGACAAACCAGCCAAGTCCAACGATGGAGAGGACATCGTAGAGCGTGGAACTGTTGATTGTCGGATTTGACATGTTGCTTGAACTTTTCAAGACTTGTCTTCAACGTTCGAAGTTCCGGCGTGAATTACCAAACGTTTAATCCTGTCTAGCGGAGGAAGTAGTATACGTAACTAATAAACAAGCTCATCAAGATTGAAGAGCTGTACGGTGTTCTTGTACACCGTTTCTGTTACCCTCTCAAATGGTATGGTGTCGTTCAACCTGTACACTACCCATGCGACCCCTCCGATTGACAGTGGCTCGTTCCGGCCCTTGACTGCTTTCCCAGGGACGAAAGACTCTGGCCGAACCGCTGCAGGAAAATACCCGGCGCGTAGCGAAGCAGGCAAGGCGTCCAGATGTCCTTTCGAGGCATGTGTACTCGTCATGGAACACCATGGAGCATCTATAATAGTCCGTTTCATCACCGTCTAACGGTACTCCTTGCCTTACCAGTTTCGAACAAGAGTCTATCCAGGTGAATGGTCTTCAATGTTTCGAGATTTTGTTCGGTCTTCATGGAACATCCATTGACTCCGATGTGAAATCCCATGCCAACCTTTTCCCCCTTAACACGATTGTTGAATTCGCTGATACGCGAAAGGTACTCACAAGCTCTGCGACTTCTTCACTGCTTCCAGTGAAACTGTGCACAACACCACCTTTCGCACCAACACCCTTTCCTCCATTCTCACCGAACCCCTCCTCTTTGAGAATCTTGACCAGGTCCACATGAGCAGCCCTAGAATGGAGAAATAGAGGAAGGTGGTATTTCTTGGCTAGTACGAGTTGTGCGCCTGTCGGACGCGCAAGATGGATATCTCGGATGGTGTTTCATCATCAGCAGTTCACACTCACGAAAATGCCTTTGCTGCTCTTCTTTGGATGCAAAGTGGGTTCTGTCATAATCTGCAGGAAGTGAATTATTCCTGCATGGCTCTGGAAAAATATGGAATGGCCACCTAAACCACATTCCCCGATTGCAACCACTCTCCCGTTCGGCCGCAGATTGTCGCCAACGAGTTTGTCCAATGCAAGCAAATAGGCATCTGGACCCTCAGGGTGTTGGTCAAACTCCTTTGAACGTGTTGGATGGCATCCAACAGTTGCATAGAGCCCTGGTTGCGAGCGGAGCACAAGAAGAGCATGCCAGTGATGCTAAACAAAGGAGATTGACTGGGCACCAACCTTTTTGGCGGGCAAGGCTCAATGCGAGCTCGGACTCGTGCAAGCTCCCACCGGTGATGATCATCGACTTGACCCCAGCAAGGTATGATCGCTCTAGCATTAAATCGAGATCATCTCCAGATGCCATTCTTAGTATTATTACTGTGGGCCTGAGACGGCCCGTTAACTGAATTTAATGGACATGCCTTCGTGTTTTTTCTTGCCATGATAAATGCCTCGAAAGGTGGGATCGGCGAGATTTACTGGCAACGAGATCACTAAGAGTCATTGGGTTGTACTCAAATTCGATCGATACCTCCGATGTCTATGATGAAAGGATCGTGAGTGCCGTCAACTGCCAAAATTTGACCGCAGACCTATGAAATCAATCTTGTTTTCAGATTCAGTGTTGAGAGTAGTCAAGGCCGACATGGTCTTCCAGTTGAGAATATCAATTTGTGGCCAAGGGTCAACCAACGACGCCAGCCCTTTCGTTCACCACCAGCACTTGTCCTCAGTACTAATGCTGCAACGTCATTGGCAGATAAGAAATTTCTTTCATTGGTTCACCAAGCAATAGACCAATGGAATGTTGATAATCTACTGGGCACGGCGTAGCTCGACCACTTACACCGTGCACCCTTGCTGAGAACCACCCTGTGGCTTCCTCCCTAGTGTGTCCTTGACCAATCCCTTGAATATGTTCATCATAGCAACGCGGCTCTCCCATAAGGGGAGAACGGAAGTGATGACCGCGGCCACAAAGAGCCATACGACACAACAAATAATCCATCCCTTGAAAAATGGTAATGAGAAGATGTAGTGGGACAGGAACATAGGGATAGGAATAAGCTGTCGAGTGTGTGTGTTAGAATAGCACGTCCAATTTCTGCAGGACATACATACAAAAATGACCATGAATGTCGCAGAAAAGGAGGCCCAGATGGCAACTTTCAACGACTGCTTTAGCGATTCGTTATTTTCACTGTCTTCATCAACGCATTTTATTGATGTAGTTGCATCGGATTTGTCCTTCTCTGAGCTAGGCGGCTCGTTCTCACTGCTGGAGGATTTCGAATCAGTAGCTATCGCATGGCGTCTCTCCCTCTCTCTTGGGTTGATGCGCTTTGTTTCAGACCAATCGAATGTGTTGTCCGGCTTGATGAATGTGATGATTGCGGAGATAACTGTTCCTGAACAACAGGCACCCATGTTCCCCGCCAAGTTGGGATACATACTCCCTGAAAGGATAAAGGATGTCAGCTTGATGCCTCATAAGTAGGAAGCAAGCCATACCCGTTGACTCAATTGTGAGTTCGCCGTAATATTGTTTAGCCACCAACAACCAGCAAATTATCCCAACGAACATCCCGCCAATAGCGCCGCCTATCGCGGCGGCTTTGGTTTGTTGGCGCCAGACCACACTGAAGATGATAGGTCCGACGGCACCAGTAAACAATGTTCCAGAAAAGAGGAAGAGCCAATTGAGCGAAATCCCGATCCCGTTCCACAGCGAGGCAACGCAAGACATAACAACTGCCCACACGGCAACCATGAGGTGGGATACCCGAATGAGTGCCTCGGGAGATGCCTAGGCTACCATCAACTGATGGGTCACGGAAAAAGAATAGAGGCATACATCTGGATTGAAATGGATTTGATAGAGATCAAACGTGAGAATGGATGATGTTGCAATCATCTCTGAAGATGCCGCCGACGTGACAGCCATGAAGAGAAGAATGAGCTGTGAACCAGAATTAAAATATCGCTACACGTTATTAAATAAGACTCACCATAGCGGCTGCGCCGCCGCTTCCCAACAGTGTAACGACACCCGCTGGAGCCGCGAGCCCTGCATTTATCTCTGCAGTCGTGAGTCCACCTGGATAAGGAAAGGAGGAATCTGGAGCAAGTAAGGGACTTGTGCGGAAAACAAGTGAGATCCACGGACTGTTTGCTAGCGCGACGGCCGCAAGGCCCATCACAGATGAGAACGCAAGTGGGACAGCGAACCAGGCAATTCCACCCATCAGATATGCCCGGACGGCTGTCTTTGCTTCTGAGGCAATGGCTCTTTGCCAGTATCCCTGGTCAAGCACGACAGTACCAAAGCCACCAGTTATCTGAATAATCATGAATACCAGTCCATCTTCACAGATAGTTGTCAGAATCCCGAGTGGATGAAATGTATGTTACTCCAAGGCACTCACAGTTGGACTTGAGTGTTAAGTAAGAACCATCTTGATTTCCCGACACTGGCCTTTCCAAACTGGCTTGGTATAATTTTTGATACATGCCCTCGAACCCACCTATAAGGTCTGCTTGGGTGTATGTATAAAAGAAGAAATACAAGATCAGGATCATCAGGATCAGGGTATGCGAATAGTCGCCTGGCAAGGTTCAGTCTTGATGTGCGCCTTTTTGGATCATGCAGTTACTTACACAAGAAAGTGGCTCGAAGGCCACCCAAGATGACATAAATACAGACACCGAGGGGAATGAGGAAGTTTGCAGCATAAATATTCATTCCAGTGAAGGCATTGACGACTGCGCTGCCGCCCAAGAGAAGCATGCTTGAAACAATGAGATTAACAATAAGCCCATAGGTGGCAAAGATGAAATGTGCCGTGTTTCCGTAGCGAGCGTGCACGATCTCCAGGTACGTGTGACAGTAGGGTGCGATCATCTTTACTCGGATGGCAAGGATAGACATGGCGAAGATCTGGATTGTGGCCCCTGCTGCGTAGTAATAGCCTCCTGAGAGGCCGTACTCATATGTGACGGTAGAACTTTGCAGGAGAGTGGCAGCCCAGGTCCATGCCGATACGATTCCGGATGCGATTAGGCCAGGCTTCACGGCACGAGAAGCAGTGTTGAATTCCTCCGATGTGGTAATTTTGTATGTTGTGTATCGGTTCTGGAGGGCCGAAAGACCCATCATGATGATCGCAAAGACGAAGCCGATGCCTAGAACGACGCCGTACCCCGTCCCCTGGGTGAGAACTTGAGAACCAACACCGGAAGACATTCTGGCTGGACCGAGGGGATCCAAGTTGGATTCATGTCCGATGAATGCTTATCTGTCTTTTAACTGTCAGGAAGTATAGATAAGCATGAGAGTCGCCATACGGTTCGTGGTAGATAGAATGATATCTTTGGAATAGACAAAGTACCAGTGTGAGGATTTGCGTCAAAAGAGTGTGCACTGTAAATTACTATAAGCTACGTTTCGCTATATTGTCGTGGGAACACTCCGTGACGACGCGAGGGTCCACGGAAATTACTTTTTGGGCACGTGTCACGTACTCCCTCCTTGACTCCAACCCTCGTCGTCCCGGTACTCGCCTCGGTTTTTTCATCGTCTTTCGTTTACTTTTCTCGACGCCGTATCGTTGGCTCACCATCTATAATGGCTACCAATTATTCTTCAGTCAACAGAAGCACCCCGTATGGTTCTGGCGACCCATACTACAATGCATCCACTGGTTATATCTCTCCGCCTCAACCACCGAAGAAAAAGGTCAGCAACTGGATCAAGTTCGGTGTCCCCATCGCCGTCCTTGTAATTGCTGGTGCCGTAATCGGTGGCATCTTTGGCTCTCGTGCCAGTAAGAACGCTTCGGCCAGCAGCGCTGCCACCTCCGCCATCCAGGCAAAGAATGCTATCGGCATATTTCCAACAGCCACTGATAGCCTTTACATGCTCCCGCTCTATCCCGCCACTGTCTGTACCCTTCTCATCTTTTTGCTCTCGTTAACTTACCACCATGCCACATAGACCAATGCTGCAGCCTTCACAGTGCCTACATTCATTTCCACTTCGGATGCTAACGTGGCCTGGCCGCAAGATCCCTTTCAACCTTCCAACCCTAGCCCGACTCAAGTACGCTCCGATCGACCTCGTCTCATCGCACCATCCTACAAGTGGCAGGTTCTTCCTAATCTGATCAAAAATGACCCATACCTTTCTTCCTGGAATTCAACCATCTTTTTAAATGCTTCACAATATATGAACCTACCTGCCGTTCCATATGTCATGGACAGCGGCAATGGTATTTTGGACTGCGCTCGACAGGTCAAACAACGCGTCAAGGCGTTCTCATACGTTTACCGGATGACCAATGATACGAAATGGATTGACAGGGTTTGGACAGAGCTTCAGGTTTGTCTATCATCTCGTATCTGATTCTCATAATCTCACATGTGCTTTCAGAACGCTGCTGGTAACTTGACAGATGGTTGGGGACCAAATAACAGCTCTAGGTGGAACCCCACCCATTTCCTTGATACTGCAGAATTAACGGCAGCCTACGGCGTCGCATATGACTGGCTATATGATCAGTGGTCCCCGGACCAGCTCGCAAGTATCCGCTTCACCATGATCGAATATGGTCTTAGCAATGGTATTATTGCCTACAACGATGCCAACGATCCCTTATTTTATGGTTGGTGGCGAAACAACACAGAGGGTAACTGGAACTGCGTTTGTAACAACGGCCTCACCATGGGTTCGCTAGCCATCCTTGGGGACGACACCACTGGCGTTGCCCAACAGCTCCTCAGCATGACAGTTACAAATGCCCTCGAGAATTGCGCCCTCGCACCTACCAATGATGGTACTTGGTCGGAAACCAACGACTATTGGTACTTCGGTTCGACAGGACAGGCTGAATTGGCGTCCTCGCTCCTAACTGCTACTGGTTCCACATACAACCTTCTCGATGTAAACCCTGGCGTGAAGCTTTCGGGGCTTTTCCACATGTATGCTACCGGCCCTGGTTCTCTGTTCAATTATGGCGACACTGGCCCAAACAAGTATACAGCAACCGCTAATCCCATGTTGTTTTATGGTGATCAATTCAACATGCCCCAATACCAGCTCTTCCAGCGCGATCAGGCGGATGCTCCAGATCCGTGGAGCATGTTCTGGTATAACCCGGCGGTTTCTGGAGCATTTTGGGATGGTCTCGCTCTCGACCATTTCTTTGACAACAGCACCGACCAGTGGGGTTCAATGCGGTCCTCCTGGACGGATGAGAATGCACTTTTTGTCGCGATGAAGGCTGGGACGCTTCAAGGTCATCAGACGCATAATGACCTGGATTGCGGTGATTTCGTGGTTGATGCCTTGGGAGCCCGTTGGTTTGGAGAACTAGGCGATGGCGATTATGTCGCCGCGGGCTACTTCAGTAGTGACTCGCAGGATAGCGAGAGGTGGTTATACTATCGCAAACGGACGGAAGGCCAGAACACGATCCTTGTTGATGCGGCCAACCAAAACGTGCTAGCAGCACCGACTGTGAACTTTGATTCGTCTGGAACGGTTCAAGGCTCCAGCACTGTCTTCGACGTACCTAGCGATTCGGCGGCGTACTTGATCGCCAACTTGGCCAGTGCATATTTCAATGTGTAAGTCCATTGTCATCACCCATCAATGTAAATGACACAATTCGTATATAGGACATCTTTTTCACGCGGAGTTCGTCCGATCAACCAACGCCGGCAAGTGCTCCTCCAAGACGAGATTAACGCATCAGCATCAGTCATGTGGCGAGCACACACCAACGCTACTGTTACGCTTAGCAACAACAACCTAACCGTCACGTTGACCATTGGATCGGCCACGACGGTGGTTGATCTATTGAATCCTCCAACTGGGGCTCAATTCTCCACCATGGATGCCGTGCGTTTATCCACTGACCCTCCCACCCCGTCTGGGTGGCCCGATCAGCCCAACCCGGGTGTGACAGTCCTCGTGATCGATTTGCCCACCGGTAACTATACGCTGGAAGTCCTGATCAGCCCCCAGTGGGCGGGTACGTCGAGTTCGTCATACGTGCAACCAAGCAGTGTCCCACTCAGCCAGTGGTCACTGACCAGCCACCCCTAGCGTACTTTCTAGTTTCTAAACTTTACTTTACGACTGTCGTTTTGATATTTCAATAACCCGGATGTTTGGACGGTTTTTTTTTGGCAGACAGTACATATCACTTGGCGCGCGTTGTAACTGGATAATGTTAATGATGGATTAGGAAATGACAAGAGTAGCGGTTGCCTAAGCAGCTGGCGGTTGACATGGTCAAGAACTCAGGTTGTCCCCCATCGGTCATTGGTATAATTTCAACAGTCGCTCCTTCACGTTAGCCACGCTCCTTCAAGCTCAACAAGGCCGTCATTTTTACTCGTGCGGCTTCTTCTATCGTCTCAACAAAAGCCCTTTCCAGATGGCAAAGTTCAAGCTTACTCTCCTTCTTCATGTTTCCCTTGTCTTGGCCTTCGCTGCCTTTTCCAACGCCAACACTTTTGGTCTTCACCGCCGTGACCATGCCGACCTCGGCCGTCTGGTGAAGAAACGAACACCCGTCGATGTTTTGGGTAATCAATCCCCTGTGCAATCCCCCTCAACTTCACCCACTGCTCAGCCCACTCAAGGTACCTCGGCCGTAGCTCAAACAACCCCTGCGAATTCGGTATCGGTTCAGACGACTTCTGAACTTGCGTCTGCTTCTGCGTCAACCGTGAGCTTTACTTTTTAATACCCATCATATTTAGATTACTGAAGAGGATCTGGTAGAGCCCTTCCACAACAAATGGAGGCAATTTGTTGAGTACTGTGATCGGTGGGCTTGTGCCCACTGAGTCGAGTACCTCTTCCTCTTCCGTGCCCACCACGTCCCTCACCTCAAGTTCTTCATCCAACATTCCTCAGACATCAGCCCAAGCTAGCAAAACACCTGCAGCGATTCCAACTCAGTCCACAACTCAGTCCATTTTGTACCTGACTAGCAATGCGCCAACACCCACGCAAACTAGCTCAACGTCCTCTTCCTCAGGCATGTCACATGCAGCTATGACAATTCTCATCGTCATCGCTGCGTCTGTTGGGGCCGCGGTAATAGTGTGGACCATCATTCGCAAGTGGAAGTTCAGACCCTCCTCTGATTTCGAGGGCCGCATGCAGCCCATCGACTGGCAGCCTGGTGGAAGCAATGAAGACACTGGGCTTACAGTCCAGCGTCGCTTGTCTCGTGCATCTTCGTTCCACTCGGGTTCCGGTTCTGGTCATGCCGACGATCAAATGGGAGGGTCTGCTGGAGGATATGGTGCCCCGGCACTCAACCCTATCCCTGACCATGACTTCACTGCTGGTCCGGCACACCTCGCTCCGGTTGGCGGGTACGCGGACCTCGCTCGTGGTCCCAGTCCGCAACCAATGATGCAAGAGTCTCTCGGACGCGCACCCAGCATCAATAGGCCCATTCAGTATGATCAATACGGTGTTCCTCTTCACCATGGGTACAACGGATATTGAGCTCAGGCATATGTTGTGTGCACCAGTCCTTGGTTATTGGCATCCTTTCTTGAGTGGGTCTTATTTACATTGCACATACACCAATTTCATCTGCTTGCTGGACGACGCAATTCAACGCTTTTCCTCATTTCCATGTCTTCGTCAACGCACCGTCTGCGGCGTTCATACCCCATAGTATCATTGACATGCTTTTTTTCCATACCATGCGCGCATATAGATATTGTTAGGTTGCTTTGATAGGCACTCATCGCTGTGTGTGGTGTCATTCACCGTCTTGGTGCCAGTGGCACTGCATTAATATGGATGTGTATCAATCATTGTATCCATCCCTTCATCCACCTGTGGTAAACAACAGTACCTAGAGGTACAAGAATTAAGGTGATCGTGGTTATCCCAACCGCTTTCGCGTTCCAAAGGCCACTCTGTACGGGGGTGGTTGGCTTGGTGGAATTAGCATCTCCATCATCGAGCTTAGTGTTCGCAAACAGGCTCTCAAGGCCCGTAGGACGTTCTGGAGGGAAAAATCGCTGGGGACGCAGCCAGCCCCCGTCGTCGACTACTGCTTTCTTGACCTTGACAGGAGACGGGTTGGTCGGAGTCCAATCCATCGCGTCTTCGTCTAGAGTTTCGTCAACTTTGATTGGGGATCCCTGGGAGGCGGATGGGACGGGGGTCAGAGACGCCAAGGAGGGGTGACCAAACATCGGATTGGTGGAGGAAATGAGCGGTTTCGAGGAAAGTGTAAGGGAGGCGAAAAGGTCAGGTTCGTTGCTGCCTAGTACTGTGGGCATAGGAGAGGCACGTGTACTATGTGTTGATGATTCGGGAGTCTCACGCACAGAGGATCTTGTTGACGTCCCGATGAGGCGGATTGTCGGAGGCCGCTGTAGATGCAGGATGGTGAACGACGATGAAAACACCTATTCTTGTTTGCATTGATAGTTCGAGGACTAGTGAAAGATGACATACCAATAATTCAATAACAAGTGATACTGAACAATATGTGCTAACACGATATGACGATGGATAGGCAGCGATATGGAGATAGTCCCAAGATGAAGATTTGGATGACAGAAGGAGGAGAATGGATGTGGTGAATCTAGAGAACCAGGACAGTGTCTGAAGGATCTTGTGGGACGTGAGTCACTTATTTTGCGTGAATTATAACACAGAACCTACGATATAGTGAGGCTTTCCTTTAATGCGGACATGGCGTCCCTGCACTCTTGCACTCTTGAAGCGATAGTAGGTTGGGTCCCAGGCTGTATAGAGGAGAGAGGAAAGAGATAAAGTAGGGAGTACGGGAATGGCTCTGGCAAGCGAATGGGGAAAGTCGTAACCTTGAATCGCTAGCAAGCGAGATCAACTAAATTCAACACACAAAGGAATTGGACCTACCTGCCGCATGAGCAACAACTACACACAAGAGGGTGATGGACCATAAAGCACCCCTCACTTGCCAGACGGCCCTCTCACGGCGCTTTCCAGAGCCGGATACTAGCTGTTGCCTTTCTTTTCCTTTACTTTCTTTGAGCCAGCCTCCGAGGGCTTTTGTTCGAGCCATCTGATCTTTCTGCTCTATCTCGTCTTCGACTGCAGGTAGGCAATTCGCACAGACGGGAGGATATCGCACGTGCAACGAATCACGATATGCAGGGAGCTGCTCGATGCGGTGAGCGTAATCGGGATGCTGTGAAAGAATAGTCGATGTCGATGTCGTAGCATAAGCGAATGGTGCGAGGAAACTTGCCTGGGGTGGTGGCAGATAATTTGAGAGGAGGTTGACTAGGAGCGTTTGGTTTGTTTGACATGTGCGGCAGAATGGACCTTTGGCGTACGTGGATGGGAGTCTATCCTTGTTCGGGGACGCTGTGGAAGGGAATGAGGATGGTAAGAGATTGTAAGAGGAGACGAACCACGCTTGGCAAAGGAAGTTGTGTTCAATTTCTCGTCGTGCATGGCTGGTTCGTCCGACATGATTTCACCGTTGGCGTCATATCTGTTCCAGCAACCACAATGGGGGCAGCGAAAGGATCGTGCGTCGACCGGGGCAGGATTCGGCGCTGAGAGACAGTAAAAGCAGTTCATCCGGCGAGGAAAAGGTGGTACTGGCATTGCAGATGGGGTACTTATAAAGGAAATCTCAACATGTCTCTCGCTCCGTCGCCCTCGAGCAGTCGTGGTGAAACTATACTACAGCCCGCCTATTTTACATCCTCAG
>JBBPLM010000042.1:58029-70422 GCA_038089795.1 Pulchroboletus neoregius | reverse complement strand
GACAGAGGACTGATGGTGAGCTTGCTGGGTATTGAGAGCCCTGGGCTTACATCCAGTCTTGCGATTGCCGAACATGTGGTCGAGGATGTGTTATCGTAGACTCCAAGTCAATGTGGTGTTGTGTACCTAATTCGAGCTCAGACGAGACTTAGAAAGCAACGAGCATCTGCCACTTTCCCAGTCTCCATCATGTTCCGCTCAACACTCTCAAGGACTGTCCTCAACGCTGCTGCGGCGACAAAGGCATCGAGGACTGGTGTTTCTCCCGTCCTTGCTCGTGGCTACCACGAGAAGGTCATTTCTCATTACGAGAGCCCACGAAACGTCTGTTTCATCCGCCGTTCACCTCTTGTGCAAAGCTCATTCATCTTTCCATCTAGGTGGGCTCTCTTCCCAAGGATGACGTCGATGTTGGTACAGGGCTTGTAGGAGCACCTGCGTACGTACTTGTTCTCGTCTATCCCCTATGCATATCACTGAACCAAACCTCTTCCCAACCCAGCTGCGGGGATGTCATGAAGCTTCAAATCCGTGTCGACGAGGATGGCATCATCAGTGATGTCAAGTTCAAGACCTTTGGCTGTGGAAGTGCCATTGCCTCCAGCTCTTACATGACCGAGCGGGTGAAAGGTCTCTCTCTCGACGAAGCCTCCAAAATCAAGAATACCGAAATCGCCAAAGAGCTATGTCTCCCCCCTGTGAAACTCCATTGCTCCAGTAAGCGCTTTCTCACCACGATGGGTAAAATTTCTTATCTGATATGCTTTATTTCCCACAGTGTTGGCCGAGGATGCCATCCGTTCTGCCATTCGGGACTATCGTTCCAAACGGAACAATATGGCCGATCCCAAAAAAACTGGTTACATTGATGTGACCCAGAGCTCTGTAACAGGAGAGACGGTCGCTACTGCTCATCCCGCTCAATCACCGTAGGCTAGTAGCTCGCATAGTCCCACATCTCGACTGTCTTTGTCCGAGTTCATGCTTTGTATCTCACCCTCTACTGGCATATTATTTTCTTATAGTTTCAAAACACTCACGATGTATGTACATCCCCATGCAACGTTCAATTTAGCATCGAATAAGTGACTTGAACAAAGAGGTTGATAATATCTGATGACCCACATCGTTCTTGGTCTGTATTTAATCTAACCTTGATTCCCACTTCCCTTCTGCCCCACAAATGAGAAGCTCCCGGCTGCGAACCATCGTTCATTGGCTTCCTTGACTCGCTGAGCAGCCGCGGCACGATTGGTCAGCTCGAAACCTGGAATAGAGTCGGTGTGAATACCAGACAAATATAATTAACAACCAACCTTGCACCGGAGTCACAGTCAGGGATGTGGCCGTTCCTGATGTCGTCGAGCCGCCTTGTGCTGCACGCGTCAGCGCTGCCGTCCGTAATTTATTTGCCTTGGACAACTTTGCTGTTGATTACGTCGGGGTTAACAAAATCATCAAACCACGGGAGTTGCTACTCACCTCGACTCTTGGCTTCGCCGAGTCCAGCCCGGACCTTGCCCGTTCCGACGCCAATCATGCCGAGGCCCTTTGTCTGGTCGAATGCACCAACCTCCTCCTCGGCTTCTCCAAATGCCATGCGGTTCTGGAGTTTGCGCAGCTCGGTCTGAGCGTACGCTTCTTTAGCTTTACGCGCACTAGGAACGAAAAGTGAGGCCCGGTAGTAAAAGGGGAAATAGGATAGGACCGACCGTTTCCCTCCTCTACGCTTTTTTGGTCCATCGTTGGGAATAGGGAGTGCTTTCGTGATCTTGGCAGGTGGGGGGGCTGCTAGACGATCTATGTGCTTCTCAATTTTATCTCGAAGATCCTGACCGTACGACGCTGCCGAACTTTCAACACGGGGAATGTGGTGTCTCGCTCTCAGTATATGCTTACCATCTCTACGCTTTCGTTCGAGATCCATGCGAGCAGCGAGCACGCATTTTGCGCCAACGGTTCGTTGCACCTTGAGCTGGTACTCTGGGGGCGTTTGTTGCACCAAGTCACATTGGAACACGAAGCCTGTGTGCCGGCGCTGGGTGACTGTGGAGAATCCAAGCGTAATCTTCTTTTGAGCACCAAGAAGCTAGGTGAAGGGCATGATGAGAAGGATCACGAGGTTAAGTGGTATGGCGTGACCAACATGAACGTTACACGATGGCATTTTGGCTAGCGGACCGAGGCCACCTGCGACGCCAAGAAGTTTTGCAGCTGTAGTAGTACCAACAATAGCTGATAGGTTGGGAGCAAGAACATTCATTCTTGAGCTGACGTACATGAATATCTGCAATGACGAGGGTGAGGAAAGCAACGGGTAGGAAAGGATGGAACCCACAGTTTTGCGCGTTTCCTCCAAACGGTCGGCCAGATCACAAGCTCGCTCAACGGCTTTCCATCGCACGTCTGAAAGAGGTTGGCCTGAGCTCGTTGTTGCCGTGATCAAAACACTCATGATCACGGCAGCAGGTAGTACACCTGTTAGGTCAACCTTTGTAGGATCCTAAGGGAATGGAAGCTGAGAAAGCTTCTCGGTGGTGGAAAGAGTTTAACAAACCTCGTTATTGGCAAGAATGCGCACCGCTCGTATGTACTGAGTAGGATCCTGAACCAGTTGTTCCAGTTCGGGGAACTTTGGAGCGTACTGGTCACGGATGAACTTGGGACGAGCATTCAGGGAAAGAAAGGAATCAAGTCCGTTCGTAACGTACTTTGTGGACCACAAGAATTTCATTGTCGACATCGACGGATAAGTTGTTTGCTTGCACAATGAGAGTGTACTCCGGGTTCAAGTGCGCAGGAAGCGACATTGCATCTGCTGAGCTGGGATTTGCTTGGTATTTCCCAATTTCCTACATAACGCGACCTCAGCGGTGGTACGAGAGCAGTGAAGAGATGGATTCACCTTCAATATATCTGACATTTTCTTGCTGCCGTGTAGTTTTGCTATCGAGGTGATGTCCTCTATTGCACCGAGATCCATCTGCTGCACATCTTCCGCGTCCAACTCCTCTGCAGGCTTTACACCGCCCTCGAGGACGAGATTGCCTTCTCCTACCACGTCCTCCTCCTCCTCTGCCTCCCCTTCATCCTCGGACATGTCAATGTCACCATCCGCCTTGCGCTTCAACCCATTCGGTGCCGAGGAGGTGGTCTGGGCGGGAGCGTCATCGTTTTCTTCGTAGTCCGCGCTGCCATTGTCCGAGAGGCCGTCAAGATCTGCCAGAAGCTCATCCGCAAGTCCACTCATTGGCGCGAGGTGATTCAAAGGGGTCGTACCCATCGAGTGTTAGTTACCGTTTTTAGAAGGCCTGGTCCGTGCGCGAAGAAGAGAGGTATATAAGCGGAGAGCGGGCATGTTTTCAACTCATACTTACCTTGATGGCGCGTGCCCCTTCACGTACCCGGGTGTGCGGGCCGTGGGGACCTTCCATAGCACGGCGACCCTGTCCATACAGAGGGTAACCGCGTCTTGTATGGGCTTCGGCTCATGCACTGTCTAAATATTTTCCAGTCCTGCCATGGCCACTCTGGCTGGGCAGGCCATATTTTTTGTTCCCACACTACTCTAACCCTAACCCTATGTACTTGTTTGTCTTGTTTTGGGTCCCAACCACTTTGAACCGTACAATGTCATTCCAACCTGATGCAGTTTCGTTGGGTACCCATGCACCAGATTCACCACGATCATCACAGTCTCCCCCGCCTTCTGGATTGCAAGGTGATTTAGAATTGGAGTTGCATGGACTCGCAAATGCGCTGTACAATTTGGGCACGACCGTCATCAACGACTCCACCAAGGAGCGTGACAAGCCAGCAGGAGGCAAGCAAGTTGGTCTTCGAGCGTATGTCTCTACCTGGTTTCCATCAAATGCCTTTCACGGGTACTGTTCGCGTTAGCAACGAGGTCGTTCAACATCTCGCAACCATCGACGATATGGCGCAGAACATTCAAACCACCATTCCGTTCCAAGTCCTACAAGATATCGACAACGCAAGGAATCCCATGCAACTCACCAAGGACAGGTTAGAGAGGGCCGCAACCGAAAACCAATTCATGAATGGAAAGATAGCTGCCATTGACGTGAGTTGCTTAACTCAGTTTGCACGCGTCTCTTATCGTCAATTTCCCCTAGTCTTATCGCCGGTTGCTGAACGAGGCACTTGCAAAGAGCTTTCCTGATACTGCAGAGTACCTCTACCCAAAGCCGGGCATCAAAAAAGAGCCTACGGACACCTGAAATTTGACTGCGTCATATCTGCGTCATGGAGTGCCCTTCGTTTGTCAGATCCAACACGCAAGTCATTACCCCCCAAAAATTCCTTCACCGCATATTTACATACTATGGACAACACAAACCACCTCGGACCGTATTATCGTATATGCCATTTCCCCCTGGTGACCAAGCTTGTCTCTATTTGCTGAGACAACATTGTTTCGGAAAATCGAATTTGAACAGGGCAATCCTTATCTTTATGCAACTCTCCCAACTCCGTCCACCTCACCCTTTTTGATCCGCTAAAAAGGGCGTCCATGGTTAGTACGTTAGCGATACCGTCCTTTGTTGGCTTTTCCCCTCCCTTTACTTCACGCGATGATCGGAAGCGCTCAGATTCTCAGAAGCTTGGCCTCGGACATCTCAGTTACGTCCGTGGCTTCTGTACCTTCACACATTGCGGGCTTTGTGGCGCCGGCGCAATCTATTTGCTATCAGACGATCACCGCCAGCGTGTCGAGTACACCATTTTGCAACCCGAAAAATTGCTTACCATTTCCCTATGTGCACGAGCGCGTCCGGTGAACCTACACATGCATTCCCGCCTTTGGTTATTTCGGCCCAACTGTCCAGGGCTCGGATACTCCCCTGTGCTCCGCCGCTCTAAAAGCCTGCCGTGTATGGCCCGCATTATGTGGCATAATATGTCAGCATCAGCATCCACGGAGGCACTCGTCAATTCAATTAACGCTAGTATGAAAAATTTCCCCGTAGACTATGCCGTGCTGCGCGTCCGAGTTTTCCCAAGTCCCCGTTAGTCCGTTCGAGGAAAGCGCCCGTCCTCTGAAATTTGTAGCCGAAAACAGCTGACAAGTCGGTATTGACACTCCCCATCATCGACTATGGGAACAACATTTCTGCGGTTGATGCGGTCAGCCCAACAAACTCCGCCATCCAACGAGCCAATCAATCTTTGGGTCTCTTTGCCTCCGAGACGAATTCTCACCGGAACTATTTTCATCCTCGGGTGTGCCAAATTCGGACCGTTGGTTTTTTAGGATACAAACTCAGAAAATCTTGACGGCCACCCGCATCATACACACTAGCGCTACGGCCACCGGGTGGTTGAGACGAAAAATCGTCACGTAGTCCCGCACGACACGTCCTCGGACCTCCAGTTGGGCGGGAAATCTCAGGTAAAACGACCGCCTTTAGCTGATCGTAATAAACACTCAAAAATTCTGGCGCTCATTATAAACCAAATCCAGCTCGTCGTGGCAGAGGGAGGGGGATGAGGGACCCCGGAGACATCTATTTCCTGAGGTGAGCCAGTTCATTTCTTAATCGAGTCTAGACTAATTTGGGCACCACGTGGTTACTCATTTTTGCGAGTGAGCTAGGTCAAGTCATTTCTCGTACCGTAGTACGGCTATGGTCCTATTAACGAGCCTTCCTGAAACGGAGACGAGACCGTCGGCAGAGAGCGATTGCGTACAATCCCGCTTTCACGTACTCAAGTGCAGCATTCATATCGTGAGCAGTATCTACTCCTCCGCTAAACACGTTTCATCGACATCGTGGCAGCATGGAGTGCTGTTCAGGGTGCAAACGTAACCACAGCCTACGAGGAGGGGTACAGGGCTATGTAATCCACGTTGGATAATTGCAAACGGGGCTCTTACAGGAATGCTTTATCGCCATGCGTCATGATGGGGGTCCGTAACAGCCTTTTTCTCTCCAGCTCGCGCCTTGCACGCTGTTCCTCGCCCTTTGCACCTGACCATGTCGCATGGGAATCATGACTAGATTGATGGCTCATGATTACACGCACACTGTGTCCCACAGACATCCCATGCTGTTCTGTCCTGCCCCGAAAACATGAGAGGATATCGGATAGGAGTTAATTGTCGGATATGTCGGCGGTAAAGATACGTACCTGCCACAACACAGGGTCAGTTTGACAAAAAGCGTTAGGCTAAGCCATCGCGGGAAGTTGGAAAATACGATGGATCGATAGCATGAATACTCCTCGCTTAGCTGGGTCTATCTATGTCTAGTCACTGTGAGAAAACTCGGTGAGGCAACATCTATGCACGATGTTGCGGTATACAAAGACCGGGATCGGTCTTACCTTTCTACCACTGTCGGAAGAGGTGAATAAGGGACCTTTTGAATTAACGGACAAGTTTGGATATTCCCAATTACGCGAGATAAGTGGGAACTAGTAGCAGGCACATGCATGCTGTCGACGTAACAACACAGTGAACAGGACACAAATCGTGGCCTAACCTGGGACACACAGGGGCAATCACTCGGCGATTTCTCGCCTGATTAGACTGGTCACATAGGGACTTTGACTTGACAGGGTAGACCAAAGAGGAGATTTCTGATCTGTGCGTGTTGATACACGTGTGCCGTTGCAATACTAATCAGTCCATCAACCGTTCGTGCACAGTTGAGGTATCAGAACAACGCCCAGATCCAGGGAATAAACTGGAAAATTCCTGAAGGAGGACTGATAGTGATCTATACCGTATAATCATATCACAAGGGACAGTGGGGTTCTCACGGACGTACGGACCATTCCGATAACGGCCACAAGTCCAACGGTGTTGAAAATCATATTACCAGATCCCAGTTAACGGGATCAGAGATGGTGCTGATTCCACGGCCCGAGTGGATGAAAGATGGGGAAATTCTTCATTGAGGCATTAGCGGCGTATAGATAACTCTCTCGCAAGTAAAAATACGAGATGACGGCTTAGAGTGTCCATTAAAGACATTGTCCTGGACGCAGATCGGTTCTGTACACCACAGAGACGTTCAACGCAATCAGTCTGACCCTGGCGGGCTGCTTCGCATGTCGGTCGAGTACTAAGATCCAACGATGGAAACTCGGTTCGAATGTTGAGATCGTGGAAGGGACTTTTCCCGGGGCTTATAGAGTTCATCGTTGACTCCTCGGAGATCGAAGAGGGAGAAACGCGAGATTCCC
Organism: Pulchroboletus neoregius; assembly: GCA_038089795.1. Lineage (NCBI taxonomy): Eukaryota > Fungi > Basidiomycota > Agaricomycetes > Boletales > Boletaceae > Pulchroboletus > Pulchroboletus neoregius. The sequence goes on along the minus strand of JBBPLM010000042.1, from coordinate 63,210 downwards.
AGGAAGGGAGGCTGAACCACTGATCTATCGCGTGAGATATTGGGCGGGTTTAAGGTGCCTCCCAGGAGGAGTCGACGGCAGTCGCCGGTTCAAGGAATCGAGTCAAATGCTGAGAGAGCAGCAGAGACGAGGAATATTCAATTACCAAAACCAGGGTATTTTAGCATGGGTGGAACCCATAAAACTGTATTTATCAGATGGTGCTGAGTGGTGAGCAAGAGCGTGTCTTGCAGGAACGCGGGTGACGGAGTGAATGAGAGTTTTGAGTTGGCAATTGGCATTGATGATGACGATTCGCTGTGTAAGGAATGGCAGGATCATCTTCGCGAAGTGATGTGCAGATGAGAAGTGGATCTAAAATAGATGCTAGACGAGCCGACCGCAGGGAGTTTTGCGGCAAAGGCGGGCGCGGATTCGATAGCAAAACAAACATAGCGGACGATGAGATACCGAACACCGTCGTTATCACGCGGGAATAATTCGCTCCTGATGCCATGAATATACTTGCAGGTGACTTTCCTCGAAGATACTGCTACCATCACTCTCGACGGTCATGGAGAACTTCGGACAGCGAGTGCGATACACGTGCAGATGATAGAGTCCTGTGAAATCGAGGGTTACGCTTCATCCACAGAACAGAGTCGAGTCGTGCGAACATTGTAGAATAGTTCATGTACACAAGCGTCCCCATCTTCCCAATGTGAGATCATGTCGGCACTAGGAGAGCGATCAACGTCAGTACGTGCGATCTGCCAAGAATCGTAGGCCCACCGTCCGCCCTGATTGAGGTTTTCGTTTATTTGAACAAGCACGATGTATTTGCTGGTCGCAGGATGTCAACGTGCTTTCGTAGCTTCCGCCGCTACAACTCACAAACCAGATGGTTGAATCTCTATCATCCGATCTTTGACTCGCTCCTTGATATCCTTCATCCATGATTTCACTTGCTCACGATCAGAAGACCAAATCGCGTGCTGCAGCGTTGTCTGGAGAAGCTTCTTCATGTATATACGAAGTAGCTCCGTGTCAAAGGATGGCCTAACCGGATGAGGTGAAGTGGCCTCAGAACGGGATATTGGAGAACGGAAACCATATGAAGTCGACATTTCCTTGCCAACTGAGAGTTTCCGGACGATTTCACCGTTTTGCGATCCCTTGCTGCCTCTTGTGTCGGTGTCCAAGTGGGTTACCAGTGCTTGCTTATTCTTTGTTTGCTCCCTGTTTGTGCTACACTTCCAGGGCGTTAAACTGACAAGTCCTCACCAAGCTGCGCATTGCCTGCTTTCCTCCCCAGAATACGTTTTCTTGCAGGACGCCATGTCTTCAATGCCCTTCCCTCATTCTGGGGACGCTGACCTCGTTCCATCCTCGTCCTTGCACGACTCAATGCAGGCGCCGTTCTACACGCCGCCTGCCTTTGATGTGGGCAGCTCCTTTCAAATGAACCCACTCTCTGCCCACCCGCCCCGGACGCCCCGTCCCAGTACAGCGGCCCAGTCACACTTTGGAAATACCACCATGAGTCTGTATAATGAAAAGTCTGAAGAACAAGCAACCGAGGGAGGTACAGCTGGAGAACCTGCTGATGAGGTTGAAGAGGTTGACGAGGAGAGTGAGCGCGTAGTGGAAGCAGAAAAAAAGGTCGGCAGGGATGAAGTATGGCGGGATATGCTAGTCACCAGCGCGGGGCGGGACAAGGCGTTTGTGGGTATTGCACTCCCTTTTGCGAGTGCAGCCGTATTGACACATTATGGGCGACAGAAACTGATGCAGTATTCGATACGTGTATACCTACTGTTGCATACCAAACTTCTGTTCCGAAATAGCAAGTCCGCCTGGCAGCAAGGAACAGTGAGGAGACTCGAGTCTGCCCGTAGTGGTTTCTCTTTTACAAGGTACCATGCACCAGAACTCCTATTTGGGTACTCTGACCTCTGGGTATTAGGAAAATGCTCATTTTGTTCAACTGGCTGACCCCGTTGAGCACCATAATGGCGCAGAAGGCTGTTCCCTACTCCTCCAGCGGTTCATCGTTGACTCCGCACAGCCTTACGGATGTCCCTGCAAGGAAACCGTCGCCGTCTTTTACTGGTGATCTCCTCTCGCACCCGTTCTTGCAAGCGCTGCTTTCTGCACCGCCTCCTGTCCTCTTGGATCTGGTGAATGGCCTTTCCGACGATATATATACGCTTTCACGACTAGGATTGGTCGGCCCCAAAACAGGTGCCAGGGCGGCACGCTTTGCAGATTGGTGTTGGTTTTTTGGTACTCTAGTTGGCTTGGTTGAGAATGGCGTTGAAATGAGTGTCGTGGAGGGTCTGCAGCGCGAAGGTAACTGCCGACTGCGCGACCGCTATGTTTTGCTGAAATCATCCGCAGTGGAGAACCGAGCATATAAAGAGTCGTTGGAAGGGGCAACGTCCAAATCCCGGCCCAAGATCGCGAAACTTGATGAGAAGGAACTCGCGAGACTCCGACGCAAGAGCTACTGGCTGCAGGTTTCTCGGATGAAGTTGATCATGGACTTTATCTTTGTTTGTAAGGAAGAAGCGATGCCTACTTCATCTGTCTGCTGATCAACCGTTTTACTAGCATATGATATCTTCAGAATCAAACGTGGAAAGGATACCATCCAGTCCTTTGCAGGTCTCACAGCTGCGATCCTCAGGTGCATGATTTTTCGAGTTGCCTAGACCATCAACTAACGTGTCCGATATTAGTTTTGCAAAACTCTATGATAAATTCAAATCTATCCTTGTCAACAAGGTACTTTTGAACATGGCTTGAGATGCCAATGTGCAGTTATGCACCAGCGAAGAGCTGTCTGGATTGCCCGTTCCTTGTGATAGCTGCGCTTCTTTGTGAACCTACCCCGTCTCAGCTTTGTCTGCTCAAGTTTACTAATCGTATCACATCTTACGAGCCATATTATACCGTAGAATGTTTCACCTGCCATCGGAATACAAGATGCGATTCTGATAACGACAACCACTACCACCAAGAGCTCTTTTTAGAAGATGGGACTTGGTGAGAAGTCGGGATAACGGGGACCGCAGACGAGCGCTGTCTTTGGAGTGAATCGACTTCCTCTTCCAGAGCACGAATGCGCTCGTTGGCCTCGTCAAGGAATTTTTCGTGTGCAATCCGGCTTTGGACAAGATGGAGACCCTGTGGGAATGAATGGACAAGGAGAATCGGCCGTTAAAAGCGGGACGTGTACTCGAAGCGAAGAAGGATAAGAAGAAGAAAGGATACTCTAGAGCGGTGCCCCGACGCCACCGGAACGGGGTACATCAAGTTTGGACAGGACAAAATTTTGCCAGAGACAGGAGAGAAGGAGGACTGACCATGTACACCGCCGAACCGAGCAACGCGACAGGAATCATCGCGGGAAGCAACGACGCGTAAAAGTCTGCATGACCACTCCGCGGCTTGGACGCGGGTGTGCTGTATGCACGGTGAATGACCCGTTGAAGAAACATGTCTGTGATGAGGGTTGATGAGGCCAATCTCATAAACATTGTCATTAGCGTCTGTGGTAGTGGCGTGCGTGAGTGTTACCAAGATAGAAAATCAGTCGAGATTACAATGACAAGACAAGAGAATAACTCCTACCCCGCCCGACTCGTTTAATATTTTTTTTTCCGCGACACCCTTCCTTCACACCCCCACTTCCCTCTCGTCGTGGCCTCCTCTTTCCCTCCCTTTCTCTTCGCCCTTTCACCGCCAAGTGGACCGGATCCCAACAACCGCCCTCGCACCAAGGCGCCCTTCTCCACCCAGCAAACCCACCCAAGAGATATCCGCTAGCCAAGACCATCCAGCAAGCCCAAATGTCAGACGAGAAACTAAACACCTCGCCGTCTCCCACCAGCGATATCCCCTCGACTTCGCGGATTTCCCCATTCCGCAGCGCTCACCGTCCGGCTCATTCGTTCATCCCTCCTCGCCTTCCACCAGCGTCATCCTCGTGTCCTCGCTCGCAGTCGTATCGCTATACCCGTCCCCGCGGACTCCGGATATGGAATTTGTTCAAGAAATGGTCTCCCGTCCTGGCGTATGGCGCAACCAGTCTCGGTTTCCTACTTGCCATCGCATTCTGGAAAACACAGGTTTTTGATGGTAAGTAATACTGGATTCTTGATTGGCTCTCCAATCGACCACCTTTCTGCTACGCACGATCCGTGTTATTTTCATTCCATTACCTGTCCTCATGACATCGGTCCTCAATCTAACTCGATTCGTCCTATTCCACCAACAATCTAGGCCTTGACCAGCTTTCCCACTGGCTGCGCAACGACGAGTACTTTGGTTTTGCTGTCCTCTTTTTCCTCATATTCATCACTACGTTCCGTACGTCCCCGGCTTAAAATATCGTGTTTATTCGGAACTTACTTTGTCTGTCACATGCTTCTTATCTCGGCTGCTTCTATCTGCCTCGATGCTTCTCACACTGCACAGCTCCCCTTCCGTTATACTCCACACTGATTACCCTCTCGGGTTATACCTATGGTCCATGGATTGGTGCGGTGATATCCTACGCTGCCGCGCTATCTGGCGCGATCGTCGTGTTTTCCCTATCTCGTGCATTCCTGCGCGAGAGGATCACTCGCTGGTTACAGTCAACGCGCGGATTGTGCCGAGCCGTGCGGGCAATCGAACGCAAGCCGCAATTGCTATTCCTTGTCCGCGTCGCGCCCTATCCATACAACGTCATGAACGTCCTTCTTGCTGCAACGACCCTGAGTATGAAGACCTATGTCATGTGTACTGGTCTCTCCCTCTTCAAGGTGATCATCCACACCAGTATCGGCGCAGGGATCAGGTCGTTCAGTGCGAACGCATCCGGCGCCGAAGAAAAGGAGGATGGTTGGAGTAGAGTCTGGACGATCGGCGGCATCTTGCTTTGCGTCGCCCTCCTTGTATACCTCAGCTGGGTCGCACGGCGGGCAGTGGACGATGAACTGGGTGATGAGGTGGAGCCATCCAGTAGTACCTCGGAGGAAAGAGTGGCATTCTTAAGCGCGGATGTCCCACTCGAGGATGAGGTCGCTTCGCATCCGTACGGTCGCCTCCCATCAGCATCCCGTTCGCGGGAGATCATGTCTGAAGCGCAACTAAGTTCGCACGACCTTGTTCTCTCCCGGCGTAGCGACATGGGTATTGGTGCAGTATAGGAGC
>JBBPLM010000042.1:24785-34949 GCA_038089795.1 Pulchroboletus neoregius | reverse complement strand
TTTTCTTTTTTTCTTTTATTGCTTGGAAATACCGTACCTTGTTCGTCGTGCTCGATGTTTTGTGCCGGATGCATACGGTTGCCGACGCATGTAACTTGTTGAGCAAGATGACTATGTTTAACTTTAGATTCGATTCCCACTCGTTTCGTCATAAAAAGCGCGAGTAAAATGGACACGTCTTAAGAATGGTCAAACACCTTCCCCCGCTCGTAAAGCAACTCTTGACGTTGCGTAACCCAGAGGCATGGCCCAGTCCTCCTGCAAAACGCTTGCACCCCGTATTCATGAGCACACTGAACGAGGCCAGGCAACGGAATGCAGAGAATGGTTGGCTTGTCCTCTCGGTGTGTACTCCGTCCTTGCTGCTGATTGTAATAGCGCCCCATTGAACCCGAAATGACAGACATGCACACTCCTTACCATCAACAGGCCCTCGTCTGTGGGACACCTATATCGTTTCATAACTAGAAACGACCCCAACCTGCCTGAGACACGAACGAGCTTTACCGAAGCCGTGAGCAGAGCTGCCATGATGCGCGAGGCCGCGTTGAAAAGTGTCATCTTCGTTGGCGTCCCTCGGGTAAGTCTCCGCGAAAAAAAAGGGGGGGAAAGGAGCAAGGCTTTCACTTCTAGAGAGTTGAACCATAGTTTAGACGATCCTGTCCTTGACGGGCTTAAGGGACGCGCTGGAAGACGACGTATACGCTGCGTTACGAAAGAACTCGATCAGGTGAGAAGAGATCTAGTATCACATAAAGGCACGAGGCGCTAGCGTTTCTCGCACGCAGGGAAGCCAGCGTAGAGAACATCGAGGCCACCATCCAAAGGGGTATGGGCTTGTGGAACTCCATCTATGAACCTCATGCTGTCAAGTTGTACAACAAATTGGGGGCCCTTCATCCCGATTTCATCAGTACGTATTCATTTCCATCTTACCCCGTGGTCTTATCTCTCCCCCTCCGTTTGATGACCATCCATCGCACCGCCTCGTTTTCATGACGTGCCTCGAGTTTGATGAATACTGAATCTGCACCTTTATTTAGAATTCATCATCCAGGCCTACGGCACGATTCTGTCCCCTCTGCCGCGAGGAGACCTGGAGCAAGGCAATCTCACTCGGGCTTTGGGCTCGGTCGTCGGAATTGCTACACTCCGAGCCGAAGGGAGAGTCGGTCCTCAGCTCACCAGCCATGTCTTTGGTCTCCTCAAGGCCCGTTATGAAGAGAACCTGAACGATGAAGACAAATACCTCTCCAGTGACGAAGGCACAGAATGGGTCATTCGCAAGGTCGATGAGATCATAGATGCTGTGACAGCGGACGAACAGGAGATTGCAAGGGCCAAGTTGTGAACATGCGCCAAAGATCACTTTATTTGCTTGTTATCAGCCGATTGATCATATATGAATGTCGTCGCTCTGACTTGTGAGAGGTTTGGCCTTGCATCGTGTTTCCCCACGTGTGGCGTAAAACGCGTGTTCTGTGACATCGATGGGAGGGCTTCATGCTAATAGCATCATCTGACTGCGTAAAAGGAACACCGGCTGTTTCGGGTGAAATTTTGTCCATTGCATGTCAATTATAGTACATGTGTACAAGTCACGATGGATAGGTATGATGAGAGCGTGTCTCCGATGTAGTTTACAATGTGGATGCAGGAGAGTGCGATGTCAAAGACCAAATGCCTGGCAAAATCGGTAAAGCATGGCTGTTACCGTAACCGTGTCCATCATAGGCGGGTGTGTCTAAGGTCAAGAAACATGAGTACAGTGACGTGACTCCTGTAAGAGGAACCTTACTATTGTACCCGCACCGGCGTTCCGGAGAAAGTGCAGCTCCCCGTAGACATCCCCGATCTGATACCGGGTGGGCCTCGTGGGCCGGAAGAAGGCGACAACATTTCCTGCGGGATCCTCCAGCTGCGAGCGAACCATCAGTGCGTGCATGATGGTAACAACCGCGCTCGGAACATACCAAAATGTCAGGTGAGCCAGAAGACGGCCGCCAGCGATATTGCAAGCCATCGGGCGCGTTAAAAATCCGCGCGCCCTAGTTCATACGATGAGCGTCGCATCCGAGGTGTTGACGCGGATGTAACATACCGGGTAGCGAGGATCAGGGCGGACGAGGTCGGACATCGGGACCGCGTTCTGCGAGATAAAATATTTGATTAGCCAACGTGCATGCGTTTGTCTCCGATTATTTTTCTTACCTTGCCGATCACTGCTCGTCCAAGACCGCCGTTGGAAGCCCACTCGAGCTTCGCAACACGATCTTCCCTGTTGGCGCGCACTGCCCGCCACAGAGTCGTAGTACTCTGTCCGCTGCTGCCCACTACGGTCTGTAGCGAGTCGTCAGAAACGCCGGCACAAAGGTGTAGGGAGAGCACTGAACCGCAAAACGGTAGAGAACACCCCACGTATTGAAAAGTTGGCTTTCACGGGGGTCTTGATTTGTCCAGGACAAAACGTCGTTCGTCGAAGCTGCCATCGCGAGAGTAAAAGGATGACTTAGATGCTTTATGAGGAAGGGGAGGTGAACTGAGCCAACTCTACAGAGCACCGGCTGGATAGGATGGACTCTTTATAGGGCGAGTTTTGAATAACATTTCACGAAATGGTCCTGTTTTCTTTTTTTCTTTTTTCGCAGTATGACGAATTTATCGCAACGTGGACATTGTTGTGACAGATCAAGGATGAGTATGAGGCAACAAACGTGTTGTTGCGAGAAGCCAGATTCATTAAGTTTCTGGAATCTTTTGAGTGGAGTAAAGTCCGATGAGGCAGTCTGGTCGAGGCCGACGTGATCGAGGAACAACACGCGTTGAACATAAGCGCGCTGATTTACCCAGGGAACATGAGGATTGGCGTCGTAGCGACACGCTGGAATTGACACGAGACTTGTCATTAAGAGACAGGATGATGGTTGATGGCTTACGGATAACCGAGAATTTAGACGGGCACTCGAGGTGAGAATCTCGAACAAGAATATTCAAAGACGTACAAATCGTGGCAATAATCAAGAATGAGAAGAGCTTCACGCGCTTGGGAAACTACACGCGTGAGGGAAGTGACCAGAAAAGGCAGGAATGGGGCAGCACAGTGGCGAGTGAGAATAAAAGAACGTGTCGCAGGAGTGCAGGTAAGGTGTGGTGAAAGCGGACGAGTAAAGCGTGTCAGCAGCATGGCAAGATTCCGGTAAGATCATTCGGAGGAGAAAGATGGCAAACGATTGGACGGCGGAACATGACCACGGTCAGGCTAGATGAGATGGATTCGAGAAGCAGTGCATATTGACTCTCGGTATACGGAAACCGGAAACTTGCCATTATGAAATGTGAATTTGATTATGAGGTGGATGAACTTAACCTTGCACAAGGCACTCGAACGCGGATGATGCCACCGCGCTTGTTCATTAATGTTCCCCAATACATGATGTCGAGGATGACGGGGTACGCATACTGCAGCAGCTGTGGGAAGGATTTTAACAAATGTCTAGCTACAGGTAGGCACATGTGCCGAAATGGCGAGGGATGGGGGTGGGGGAAAGGACTAGCGAGAACGTATCAGGACGACTGATAAGACGGACTGCGTCGCATCGGGGGCAGGTGATAAGCCAATGGGTCACGATACTGGCAAGGGCGTACCTGACGGGCCGGTCACGGCACGACCTGAAGTCCTAGAGTTCTTGCGGTACCAATGACCGTGCTCGCGATCGACTCCAACTTGAGATGCTTGAGGTGCTCATCTCTTGCCTTGATTTTGGCAATTTCATACACGTGTTTGAGACTGATGGTGCCCAGTATTTCGTGTCCAGGACGTGCGGGACCTTTTTCCACGCCGGCAACCTGCTTGAGGAGGTAGGTGGTTGTAGGTGTTTTTGTGATAAAAGTGAACGTTCTATCTGGCTGGACGTGAATCATGGTAGGGATTGGGACGCCGGGTTCGATGTGGGCTGTCCTGGCGTTAAACTCTTTGCAAAAGTCCATGGATTTGACACCGCGCGCGCCGAGCGCTGGGCCGACGGGGGGACTTGGTGAGGCCTTTCCTGCACCAATCAAGAGACGCTAGAAAACGCAAATGAGAGTAGTGAAGAGGTAGACAAGGAAGCGGACCGACGACGAGATGAACTTGACTTTTGGACATGGTGAGCGTTGTACTACAGACCAAATAAGAGTCAACCTAAGAGCGCATTTCAACGGCACAACGCATCAATGGACGCTCCCAACGGTATATCGGTCATTCATGCATCATCGAGCCAAGTAATCCTCAAAGAATGTAACAACGCTTTCTCCAAACGTAGCAATGTCCCTATCCGCAAAAATCGTGTGTACCACCTTCTCAGCCTGTTGGAAACGCCTTTCGACAACTGCCCTCTTAGGGCGGAGCTTTCATCGTATCTCTTCCCGGTTGCAGCCAAAGAAAATCCTACCTTACTGTTTCGAAAGTCCCAGAGCAGCACACACCCGTCCTCGCTTGCTTTTGCAAAATGAACGAGATGAACACTACCTCGCGTACGTGTCGCCGGAAATTTGCTATTTGTGTTGCGGTATCCGAAACTCAGACATGGTTCACTGTCAAAATTCGCTTTGCGGTTGTCATACAGCTGAATTTGGTGGTCCAGATGCCGGACCTTGGAGCCCGACTGAGCACATTACCACTAAAATGCAGCCACATCACTCACCTCTAGCAGTGTGACGTTCGCGTCCTGCGGATGTATGTGTATCTGTTGGATGTCATTCGAAAAATGATGAATCTTCGTCTTGCAACGGTTAAGATCCGTTATGTGCAGTCTTTTCTGCGTAGATGCCACTATTGATCTGTCACGATCACGGTATGCCAGCGCCATTATACAAGCACCATGTGAGACAACTTTCCTGGAACGAGGCCCATCCAGATTTTCGACCCCAGCTATCCATTCATGAATCGTTCCATCGTAGCCACCAGACAAAAATTTGATGTGGCCACCCTTGGCGTGTATTGCAGCGAGGCAATTCACACCTTTCCTCTGCGTATCTTGGTAACGCGGCCCCCTGCTGTGTGGGGAGCATGTGACATTGATCATTTGCGGCTTTCCCTGTTCATATACCATTAAGCACCTCAAAGCCGCTCAACAGACAGGAATCCGCATGCATACCGCGAGAGAAAGGAATGAAATCTGATCCGCCCCATTGTCACACCCGAGAACAGCGGTATCCCCAACCATGCAAACATCTGCTACATGTCGAAAGACTCCAGGATTAGGAAGCGAGTAACCAGTTATACGATACCTAATACACCATCAGTGGCTGTAGGACCACAACAATCTACACACTCACTTCTTCTTTCTCTCTATGAAATGACAATCACCTCTCATGGTGACTGCAACCAGCGGAAGGTCAGCAGAACCTGGAATCAAGAGTCGCCGAGCACGCCCATGATTAGTTTTAGGCAAAGATACTCTTTTAAGCTGCGGATCAGAAGCCTGGAAATCTGATTCTTCGTCCCTCTCGCTGCTTGTAATGACAGGAGCTTCCTCGGGAAACTCTTTTCCCCCCTGTTTCTGTGATACTCGCGGAGTGACAATTGTTCCCCTAGGCAGGATGTCACGCGTAGGGTCACCTCGCCGTTTCCTTCTTGCAAGTAAATTTCTGATCGGTTGCAGGGATGGGAGGGGCGGTGGTTCCGCGTGTTGAGCGGAAATTCTACTGCCATCGATGTCCTCGACTTCATTCACTTCCTCGTCTGTTTCATCAGCCTCTGAATCGGAGGTCGTCACATCAGTGCCGTTGGATCGAGGCCCAAGCAGTGCGACTGCAACCTTTTCCCTCGTTAAAGCGCGACTGGGAGGTGGGTCCGATGACATTATGTCAGAGACGTCCTCTGGAGATAATTCTCGAGTAAGTGGAAGAAGAGGAGAGTGGGATGAGGCTTTTTGATCATTTTCTGCGTTGTTCTCTGAACGAGGCGGCGAGAGCAACTCTGTGTTTGAGTCCGAATAATTGATTACATCCCGGTTTGAGGTACCATGATTTGGGAGCGGCATGGCATTGCGAGAGAGAGACGAAACACTGCATATGTCCTCGTCCGAATCGATGTTGATGGCGTCTGCAGCACTAGTACCGGAATCCCTCCCAGTCGAGACAAGTGGGAGGTGGGATTTTTTGTTCTTATATTCCGCAAACGAGGTGGCGGTTTGACGGACGACGAAAGGGGTATCATTGGCATTGTGCGCTGAGCCAGATGTGTGACGGACCCTGTCCGGAACAATGAGCAGATGGCAACACCGGAGCATGTTATTTGGAGTACCAATTCAATACGATGCCATCGTCACTTTGTTCTCGATCAGCGTGTCGTTGAAGAGTGAGCTGAGCCTGAAGACTCACAGCACCACAGGCAAGCCCACTACACGCCTGCCTTGTCCGCGGAGAATTTCTGTACGCTCGCTCGCGAGCTGTTCCAGAGATTGGGAGGACAAGCGTCTCACATTGAGCCATGCGGGGAGATGAATTCGCTCGACGCCTTGAGGGGCACTGAGTGGGAGGGGAGGAGGGGAGTGATAGTCTAGTTTAGTGTCGTAGTGTTCAGTTTTTGCTCTCTTGACAGAAGACGCTTGAGAGGAGGATGTCCACAGCGTCCGTTTCGACTTGTCGACGTTGTCCATGTGAACGTCCGAGTCAGAGATTCGTAAACAATCTCAAATACGTCCCTTGATCATGGAGGACGTTCGACCCAACGAAGTTCGTCTCTCTCGCAAGGGTTCTACCTCCATACCTCCCGTCCGGACGACCCACCACCATGACTCCAAGAGAATAATAACACCGTACGCACGCAAGAGATGGACGAAGGACCATCTACGAGTCAATCGTCGAGGTTGTTCTAACCATCAAATTTCTTTACCACCCACTTAAATCAACGCAGACAACATAAAGACGGGTCCGCACCCTGTCAATGCCGCAGAAAACATTCGTGTCAATCGACAGGATGCGATGGCTCCATCTTTCGTCAAAGCCCGTGACCTTTCCCAGGTGATCCAGGAGACCTTGATTCTCAGGGATCTTATTGAACTCGCCGCAGAGCAAAGAGCACGGCCCTGGTCGAATCAATCCTACCCCACGGCCAGTCGCTGGACTCGCAGGCTGTTCTCAGCGTCTCGACAATCAGTCTTCGATTCCATCTTCGGGTCACTCTGTCCAGAGACAGCTTGTCGAGTCATCCACAACAGAGATGAAGTCGCACCAAGTGCAAGCCGTACACACCAATTTTTTTCCTCGACGTCGGCACGCCCCAACAGAGAATATCATCGACTTGACTCTAGACCTTCCAAATCCACTTGCGGGACAAACTTCTGTTCGGTGGTCGAGCTTCCGATCCGGCCATGTGGACATCTGCCTCCTACCCTTAGGCAACGAGTCGAGAGCTTCGCCATTAGAACCGAATACAGACCCACGACCAAGCCTCCAGCAGGAACCGGCACACCTCGTGAGGCAACGCGAAAACACACCTTTTGTCCGCAGCAGCGACACCAAGTCATACTTAGCTCGGCCAAATATCCGTATGAATGACGCAGCTCCCGTACGCTTGGTGGAAGATCGCCGAATATGTATATCCCTTTCTGACCAATTTCGTCAACACGGTGCTCTCGAAGAGGCTCGTTCAAATTACTCCGGGGACTACTCGGCGGTACTGGCAGACGAAGTACAGATATTCCCTTCACCTCCTGATTGCAGCCTACTCGTTCGTGGTTTCACATGTGGTAAATTGCCCCTTTCGCTTGGATCTTATGACAGACCCCGCCGTGTATTGCGTGATGACGACTCTGCTGCCTACGTTGTCACTGCACATGGCGTTATTGACCAGGTTAGGGCGACGGGTGTGTTGAACTTGGATCGCAATATTCGATCACCTCCTTTACCCTTAGAAGAGCTCGTCGACGATCCTGTCCCATCATGGAGAGCCTGTTATAGTCCTCGGTCATGCACGAGAACAAAATCAGATCACTGTTCTGAATTTGGGACACAGTCAAGTCAACATCTCAGTCCAATAGTTCTCTTGCGCTCTCTGACGATGGTTTCAGCCTTCCCGACATATCACGCTGCGCCGCGATTGGAATACGGTGAAAAAACCCGGTGTAAGTGCCTTGACGCCGTTGATGCCCCCCTTGAAGTTTGCGAGTGGGGGTTACGATCATCGTGTCCATCTCTGGGATATTGCGCAGGACCTTTCTGGTGCTTCGGCGGTCGAACTGGCCATAAAACACGTCTCCGTTGTCCACTCCCTCCTCCCCATCTTGGACACCAGCCACAAACTGGTCTCTGTCCGGGCAGATCGCTACGTTCCCATCTATGACATGTCCGCAGAACGCGTCGTACAGATCCTCAAGATGTCCTGCATTCCATTCCACGCATACAAATCTATCTCTCCATCTTGCATCTTGCTTGAGGTATCCTAGTCAGTTGCTGAGCGGTACCGTTCACTAAACCTATCTCAGGTTGCCCATCTGGAAACACAGTTTGAAGTCCATGACCACCGTATGTCTCCTCAAGCAGTCCAGAAATTTGGCTTTATCACAGAAGAAAGGCGTGGACGTTATGAGAAAGGTTTGTCGACATGTCCCTTCCAGAGAATTTTCCGATTAAGCATGCGGACAGCGGACACCTGGTCTCACTTCGTCGTCTGTGGGGACAAAAATGGTGCATACATATTTGGGATCTCCGTAACGTCTCCACGGAGGTTACCCTTGTCAGTATCAATTCTCGTACGCTGAGTTGACCCATTTATCATTTCCACACAGCCACAGTGCTTTAATGATCCTATCATACAAGTCGTAAAAACCGGCCCACGCTTGCTAGCGTGTTCGAAAAGGAATGAGCTTGCGTACATCGACTTTCCTGCCAGTGAGGGTGGATAACAAGTCTTGGTTGGAATCCTAGTGTCTTCATCGCGTTATCGTATATGATGTCCACGATTAACTTTTACTCGATACGCTGTACCTACGACCCCCCGATAGGATTATAGGTGTCGCTGCTGTACTGTGGGATTGCATACATGAAGCGTGCGTCATGTATACGAGTATGTGATCGTAGTAGGTCCCAGCGATCTTCCAAATCAGTGTAGTAAAACCAAGATCACCCGACACCGTCACCTTCCCATGTCGACAGCGACAGAACGCGCCCGTCGAGATGAAGCGGTCAACCGCGCATATATGGTCCAGGTAGTCGAAGGCTCCAAGGTTTGTCTTTCTCTTGGCCTGGCCGCCAGTACCGAGGCAACCAAAGACTCTGTAGGCTGCGGCCAAGATGGGCGCATTCGGCATTGGCGTCGTCACTTTGGCTCACTACACATGGCCGTCTTTCCGGTGAGCGCCCCCGAGAGGATTATTGTCTGAACACACCCCATTCACGATCTCTTGCATGACAGGCGGCAAACCCTTCCGTTCAAGGCGTTCCTTGTTACTATCTGTAAGTTCTGGTGAGACAGTACGTTTTGTCGTTCTCATGTTCGCCTAGTTGCAACAGCTAGTCTGGTTATCGGCGCAGATAATGCTCTTCTAACCCATGAAGCCCAATTTCGGCAGTCTGGACATGCGATCCGTAGGCTCGCTGTTATGGAGCTTTCTCGTCAAGGTCTTGTACCCACGGAGACGGCAATTGCTCGTTGGCGAGACGAAAGAGCGAGACAGGAGGCAACGTCAGTCAAGACTCATGCATAGATCGTGCCTATTATACGTGCTACATATCGATAACGTCAAGACGGGGGACAGTAGATGGAACGAGCGAAATACAGCATCTAACTGAAAAGCGGTTGCCAGTCGGTATCCATCAAGGCCGGAAGTGAGGATGCGTCTACTATCCAAGATGCAGTAATTATGATTCACGTGAGTGGATGGGAGCGATAATACATTGCTGAGGGTATGCAACTACAAGATGTTTCACTGCCAGTCCCCGTGAACAGGGGGAGGAGTTGGCAGAGGTTGCCCATAGTTGGAATATGGTCTTTGCGCCGGCCCTTGGAAATGCGAGGTACTGCCAAAGGACGATGAAATGCTCGGAGGAAGCTGTGCATGCTGAGACATGTCTGGCAACGATGGCGGCTGCGGCAGTGGTTGATACGCGGGTTGAGCGGGATGATATCCGTGGGATGGTTGAGGCAATGCCGGTAGCCTCGGAGGAGGATTCCCTTGCACC
>JBBPLM010000041.1:43325-58587 GCA_038089795.1 Pulchroboletus neoregius | reverse complement strand
ACATGTATCCGTTATGGTATTTGTTCTGCATCATATCTCGGTACATGTTTCTGAGATACGCCATGATCGTCGATTGTAAGGCCGAGTACCATCGACGGGAAAGACGTACTCCACGATGGTATGATGGTCGTTATCAGGAAGGAGGGCCTGAGACGGACGACGCCGATCAAGTGGCCCTTGGCACATTCAAGTTCCAACAAGTCTTTCCTGCAAACGAATTCGAACGAGGCGATGCCATCGGATGACATGATTAATTTATGGGTACCCTGCCAATATGTCAAACGTCCACGGACATACAGCGCCAAAGATCGAGATTCGTATTGGCAATCCATGGGTGCAGGTGTAGCATGTCACTCGTTCTCACTGCGTGCATGAGCAAACCTTTTGTACTGCAACCATCACGGTGGAAAGGTCCGCTCAAGCATGGGCGATCGATCATTCGAGTCAAGGGGCGACACCTCCAGGCCGCCAACGCTCCTCGAACAGAACGGCGATTGGTACACGTGTAGGAAGTAAAAAGTCATGAACGTTTGAACCCTACAAGCTGTCTATGACCGATTTATCATGACCATACGAAGGGCTGTTAAACGTGAGAGAGCGCCAACAACTATAGAACGGCGGCGGAAGTATCATTAATTTGACCACAGTAATCTGACGCACCCTCGCGATCCCTATTACCAGCAGAGTGGCAGCGCCAAGTTTCAAGTCCGTCACCCTCGAATCCTGTAGATTGTTCGGCGATCACGAATGACGACGTCTTTTTCGAAATGAATATTTCTGACATGACTCGCACTGGCTCGACGGTCCTGGTTTTGAGGAGTAAGACGACGTACGTATACATACGCCTGGGCCCGTTTCAGGTTTGGACGCCGAGCTCGACTGCCACCAGTGTAACGGCCGCAAGAACTTCGACGTGGGTAACCGCGGACCGGGTCCGTATTCGATTATTCGAGTCGCGCCTTTCAAAAGCCGAAGTGACCATCTATCCACATGATACTCGCCGTTCGAGCTCGGACAGCTTTCAGTTTCAGTTCTTCCATGCCATTCCCTGCCACACCAGATGAGATTCAGAATCGCAAGGGATGGCCGCATCCGAAGAACCTCCACACTCAGTGGTAGAGTCCGAACATACGTACGTACACCACGCAAGAAAACCGTGTGGCAAGCCTTCTGAGTCACCGAACTGTATCCGCGGCTGGCGAACTTGGGGCAAGTTTAAAATGGTGTGCATTCTGTTCGGTTGACCCTAGGGCCCTTGTTCGGTTCACAAGGGACACATGGTGAAAATTGAATTGGAGTTGGCGAAACTCAATACCAGGGGAGATGCATGCTTTACCCACGGACAGGGTATGCCCGTGGGTAACCCTCTCGCAAATCATCATTACACGGACACCCTTGGCATACTTGTGGACTTCTTGAACGTTCTAGGGCGTTCGCGCATCATGAATAGCGTCACGGCCAACGTGGTGTCTGACTGTTCGGCAGAAGGGCGACGTGTAACAATCCTCGCGACTCTTCCATGAATAGCGAGATAAGTCAGTGTCAGAACGTTATGCCCTTCTTGTCTGATGCGTACACACGAACTTCGTGGGTGCATTCACCGGGTCGTGTGAAAACGACAACTGGACAAGTGAACCTCGTTACCGTTGGTCGTCAAGTGCCCGTCGTGAACAAGTCATTCTTGTATATGAAATCCAAGAACACAAATAATATTCCATCCATTCGCAACGAAGCAGGCTCTATCGTACAATAAATCAATGCCATATTCTCGGTCTGAAATACCGAGCGAGTGAAAAGAGATGAGAGGTGTCTATGCGAGGAGGCATGCAAGGAAAAGAAACGGATCTATCTATATGTATATGCATGTATATACAAGTGTGTGGGTGAGCAGAGTGATGAGAAGAAAAAGGAAGAGGGATAATGAGTGTGGTTGTTACGTGAAATTTTGTAAAGGATCGTTGTTGTGTTTAATTCGAGCATCATCATACAGGAAGAAGGGGGGATAGCAACAAGGGCGAAAGGGCGGTGTACAGACTCGTCGCGATTCGGAATGAAAGTGTCCCAATTTTTGAAGCGAAGATTTGAATTTTGCAACGAGAGGAACGGAAATTATGTCGCGACCGCATACGGACCCTTGCGACGGGTCATGAGGAGCACAGACGAGTCTGAGCTGGAAATGGAAGATGGAGCGCGGCTCCAGCGGACGGGTTCGACTTGTCGCCGAGGCTCGTATTTCTGATAAGAGGGGTGGTATTGTGGTTGTGGAGCGACGAACAACTCCTCTTGGGCATCATCCTCGTCGTCGACCCAGGCTCTGCAGGAGGGGAAGATGACGGGTGTGGGGGTGTGGGAGTGGGTAGGGGTAGAATGGTCCCTGTCTGGGGAGGCAACGACCTTCTTGGCGGACTGTTTGTGACGGTTTGCGGACGGGGGGGAATGAGGGGGCATCTTTTTTGATTTTTTAGACGAGGAGGGAGGAGAGGAAGTCTTCTTCCCGTGAGGAAGAGGGGGAAAATAATCGGTGACCTTTTCGATCACCCAGTCCTGGTTTGTACTCTTTGTGCTGTTGGCGCGGTCACGACCGACCCAGCAACGAACGAGGGCACCGATATTTGCGCTAAAGGAGGCGTCTTCGTCAGGGGTTGCGACCATGGGTTCGCTGAGGAGGGAGGTGAGGGAGGTACTGGCCTCGCTCAAGCAAGTGGTCGTGTTTGGTTGGGAATAAGTGTGGGATTGAGCTCGTGCGGGGTGGGGTGGACGGACTTGTGCAGGGGAGGATACGCAGAGGGTGGGAAGGGGAATGCATGCGGCGGTGCGTTCGATAAGCTTTGGGGTCGGCTGGTGACGTGAACGGGGAGAAGGGGGACGCTCTGATGGTAGTGGGGAGGGGGAGGAGAAAGGGAGATCCGCAAAGGGGAGGGGGGGTGCGCCTGCAGGGATGTGAGGGGGGATAGCGCGTGCCCACTGACGGATGCGGTATGCGCCAGACTCTGGTCTGGGGATAGGACGAGCGGGGATGGAGGAAGAGGAGGGCTGGGCGTAAGAGAGACACTGTGGAGAGCAGTATGGTCCTGATGGAGATGGGAAATCATGCTGTGGATATTGTGAGGAGGGAAGGAGGAGAAGTAGTGAATTGAACGTACGAGTTTGCGTTCGCAGGAGAGACACCAGTCGACGTCCATGGCAAATGTCGGAGACGAAGAGGACGTTGTGAACGAGACAAGAAAAAAAAAAAAAAGTTGTTGGACGAGAGGTAGGGCGTGTCAGAATGAGTCCCCCTCCCCCCTCCCCCCTTCTTATATATCCAACTGCCTTTTCCAGCTCAACCAAGATCCACATCAGAGATCTCTGCCATTCCAAATTAGGACGACCCTTATTCTCCCAATTCAATTATTTAATTTACACCTCTTTTTCATTATCGTCGATCGAGCGCAATTATCGTAATATTTAATTTATCATCCCAATAATATTTATTTTGTGATTATCTCCTTTGGGAATACTACGAGTCATCCAGTGCACACTCACATCGACCGTCGTGACGGCGACGTGACTGATACGGGTGAGTCAGAACGGCGCAGCACTAACGCCCACGTTGGGGTCCACCTTCGAACGCTTCGCGAAGCATCTCCCCTCCCCATCGCTACTGCAGCCAAACAAAGTACCCCCAACAACGACATGCCATCACAGGAACACTCAATCATAACATGTACAAATAAACCACGGAACCGGCTCAATTGCCGACGGATTCCGAATCTCAAGGTTCCACTTTTGAGATTCCATCCCTGCACCATTTATCCTTTTTTTTCCGCGTTCCTGATCCCACTCCTCCTTCGATCGGCGAAACGGAGGTAAAGAGCGATGCAGTACTACGCCCTCTTTTTTCACTCTACCCCGCCGATCCATTTCTACCCTGACTCTTTGACTTGAAACACTCTTCGACCTGTCCCTCCGCACCTCCGTGACAAGCGCTCTCCAACCCGTATCCTATCGCTTTACATTCACTCATCCTTCTATTTAACGAAAAAGATGCTATCCGATTAATGAATTCTACCCTTGGCCACATACGTATATCTTTACTCTTTTATCCCCCTAAAATAGCACCCCAACACGCCGCACAACTTTCCACAACCGATCTTTCACTCATCGCCAACATAACCGCACTCCGCGTACGATGCATACACTCCCCCGTGTCCTATACAATGTCAATCTCGTCAAAGGCACAATCACGTATCCTCCACGCTTCCGAAAAACAATGACAGATCCCAAGTGAATAATGGGGGTAAAAAAAATTAACGATCCCAAGTCACAGGGGCGATCCCATACACAGCCAACAATGGCGTATCGAGAACAATGGAAAACCCAAATGCCACAACTTCTGACTCGCATATATGCGCTTGCGGAGATGTCGCCAAGGCTCTCCCGCAAAATGGCAGAAAACGGCAGAGAGGATTCGATAATAGTGGGCGGTAATATGAATGTGCTCATGAATCCCCTTACAACGCTACACAGGATAATGAGTTAGGAGCCACGGCGATCAGCTCATCTCCGCGACTTCCCTCTCCACAGGATCGCGGAAAGGGGAAAGACAATACGCATACAGAAAATAAGCTGAGAAGAAGCGACCACTCGACAGAAAAAAAAAAGTTTTCCCCCCACGTCTCGCCGTTGGCTGAATAGGGATCCAGAACGGAAAAGAAGGGGGGGAAACAACTCCCATAACTTCCCAACGGGGAGAGAAGGGAGTCGCTTTTCCTCCCTCTGCTGCGACGAAGCACGGGCCAAGGGGGAGAGATTTTCGCCGCCCGTATCGCCCTGCATCGATACATGACCTACCCCCACCGTCACACCGATGCGGGTCGCTGGGACCGTGTGCACCTGGCCCGAGACAGCCGTGATGCCCGTCGAGGGTCTTCGCCGCTATAATACAGCCCGAAGAATCGAGCTCTGATCATCCCGAGCTCGGACAATCAGGGTCAACCCAACGGGGATTCAACCACGACAACAAACGACGAACCAAAGATACCAATCAATGAATACATACAAAAAAAAGACACTCACGTCAAGCACGTCCCCGAGTTCTGCCGCAGTCTTACCGACCCCACAGTGCTCTTCACTGACCGTTGGAGGTCGATACCGCTCGTGACACAGACCGACCACAGTGCGCACCAGCAAGAGGGCCAAGCGGCGGGTTGCTTCGTCCTCATCGGACACGTCGAGCACTTGCCGACTGTCCCCTTCTCCGAGTCTGTCGGTGCGCCCACTCTCCCGGTTTGCCACGACGGGATCGCTAGAGCGCCGCCGGACGCGCTTGAACGGCCGCTCTCTCTCCGCACTCGGGCCGCGGTCGCGTTGGAGCCCCATCGAGGATGGGGACGTTTCCTGATTTGACTCCCCTGATGCTTGTAGCATAGGACGACATGCTGTCGAGGGAAGTTTTGGGGGAGCTGATGACGGTATAGACGAGAAGCTCGTCCTCATATTGCGATCCTGGGGTCCGGTTTCAAGGGGTTGACCCAAGATAACTTTTGGCTCCTCGCCCGAGGGTGCGGTAATGGAAGTCATTATACATCCAGTCTCTATCGGAGGCCTAGGCTCCGCCCGAGCAGTAGTACCAGACTGCGCAGATTCGGTGTCGTAATCCAGCTCGAGTGATAAAGGTGCCAGATGGGGCAAGGGAGGGGATGTTGATCCATGATTGCCACCACCTTCCATGTCCCGTTCAACGCTGTCTCCTTCCGAGTCGTGTATACGGCGAAGACGCTCAACGTATCCCTGAACGCTAATTAACCTTGCTTTGAATTCTGTCAACCAAGTGATGGCTTCAGGACCTCGTTCAGCCCTTTCTATCAGCTCTCCAAAAGAAGCCCCAAAATGCGACCGAGCAGCAAATAACGCGATAAGGATGCAAAATAACCAAAGGTTGTGTGATATCTTCCCGTCAGAGTTGATCACCATGTCGTGACTGATCCGAACAGACGCATCACCGACTAGGAACGAGACAGGTCCCGTCAGCGGGGGTTGCGGATTGAATACGAGCCCATCGTCTTCTTCGTCCCATGCCCCATCCGAGGACCATGCGCCCGCGACGTAAGCAAAAACGCAGAGCAGTCGGTTTATCGTGTTTTCCCAAGCAGGCGCTTCGCTTGGATGAATGACAGTTCCACCCACGGAAGCTTTGCCAACGCCAACAGACACAGACGTAGCCGTAGCTTCGTTGTCAACGATGCCCTGACCGTACGGCTGTCGTTCCTTATCGTAAACGAGGAGCACCGCCGTGATCGGTAAAGTTACGCACCCTGAATGCGTTCCTGATTTCAAGCCAGCCGAATCCAGAAGCTCCCGTGACGGCATGCTCATCCTCGCCGACGGATACCTCTTCCACCCCGACATACTTGAAGAGGTTCCTCACTGTCGAAAACGGGTCCAACACCATTCGGACAGTGTCGTATTCGTTCTCGGGCAGTGTGAAGCCATATCGAGAGAGGAGCGCCGCGTTGGGCAAGGAACCATACGTATTAAACACTTCACTCAACGGAGGGACGGGTCGCACGGTACGCATCTCAAGGTAGTCGACCGCGCCAGATATCGGCCTGCCGTCATGCGACAGTGGATGTACATTTGACAAGAGTGAAGGAGGGACCGTCGTACTCCCCATCTCACGATCGTGCTCACATTCGGCGAGAGAGCCACATTCAACACAGACGTCATAGTCACTCTGCAAGTGAGAGTCATCAATTCCCCGATTTTAAGCATGGATGTTCTTCGAAGAAAGCACCCAGTGGGCGAAGATGGACCACCATTTCCTTGCCCGATAGAGTGCGACTTGGAAGAGAAGGATCGGATTTCATTGCTCACCTCCATTTGTACATGATTGTCGTTCGTGTGGTTGAAACTGGAAAGGTCGGTCAGATCTGCACATGCTGAACAACAAACAATCAAGAAAATGACTATGGTTAACAGGCATGAAGACACCCTTCCATCATCACAATTTCATTCACAATTTCCCCTGGCGGAGCGGGAAACAACATGTGTCGCCGTTCAATTAGTGACTCTGCACAATAAGCACAGATAGAGGGTAGCAACGGCCACTTGAGTCACAAGCGTAATAGGAACTTGTGATTCTCAATCAAATGTACAGCTTGTTCATGAAATGATCAAGCATTATTGGAGTGAGGTAGCAACCAACAAAGCAGGAAAAGTAGATCCCCGTTTTTGGGTACCCGGATCTCTTGGTGCTACACCCCGTGTAAAGTCAGTCGAAAAGGTGTGGAGTGACTTACGCGTCGGCAATTGGAACCATGGCTAGTCCATGATACGCATCCACCCAGAATGCGCGTGTCGAAACGAGCGAGTACGCATGGCAATATCCCGGGAACGAAACCTCGTATGCTTGGGGGTTGGTATCCAGAGTGGGATCCCAAAGTTTGGTCGAGGCTGCGTGGAACGTGGGTTCCACGACATCAACGTAGTATTGACGTATTTCTTCCTGCATGCAAGCTACGCGTCAGTTACCAAGCATTTGACGGTGAACACATGAAGAACCAAAAAAGAATTCATGAATTCGCCACCGATCAGCAAAGAATGGAAGCTAAAGGAAGGTGAACACAATCAAATCATCTGCAAGTCTGCTGGATCAAGGGTCCACGGAGACTCCCAAGCCGAACTTGACTACACGAATCTAAACGGTGCGGCGGATAAGGAAATAACTGAATGGATTGGAGACAACAATTGCATCAAAAGAAAGCGTGAGATATGAGGGAGACCCGATCATCCAAGAATGAGGACATGATTCAACGTGGATAATTGATTGTGCGGAACGAAAGAACGAGGGGGTAGTGATCGAATACGATGTCAAAACTATTGATCGGGTTGCAATTATTACAGACCCGGCCACGAGGTCAAGGTGGTTTGCTGATAGCAGATGAAACCCCCTTTGGGGCAATGTGTCTGGACCGCCATCTGATATGCAGCTGCCGTAGCTTAATTATGATGGTGCGGACACAAGGCGGGTGAAGAAACCCGACAGATCAAAAGATCCTCCGGGCATTCCCGAGTCACGATCGTTGCTTAAACCGCACTGCCTGGCTGACTCTAGACATGACGCGTGTTCGCCACTGCGTCGATACGCCCATCAGTCACCATGCATGCGCAGTTTGCATGCCGTAGCCTACGGGAAAATGCGAACGGAAGTGTGGCGATATGAAACTTCCAAGCCGATGGCATCACGAAAGGAGTTTGACATCAGCGGATACCGGACAACCGATGGTTGTTCCCGAAGCGCATTAAGGACCAATCAAAGTGAGGAGGGACATGAAGGTAGAACGACACGTGCGCAGTGATAAGAAGCTGGAAAGGGCGTGACGAGTCCTATCCAGCAATAAGCTGCTAGACACCGAAGGGACTACGCAAACAAAAACGAAATGAAAGCAAATGAGAAAACAAGGCTCCAAGTTGTGGAGAATAAAACATGGCAAAGAGAAGCAAAGAGAGATTTATCGGACTCACCATCAAGCCTGCCTGCTCCCGATCAATTTCTGTGACTTGTAGCCATTCCCTTGCACTTTGGTTGTCGTGCAACGACACGCACCACGGACATTGAGAATGGAATACTTGTTGACACTTGTCTGACGCAGTCGATGTGTCATTGGCGTTCCAACATCCGCGGAGTGAACAAGTGCATTTCCGAGTTTCGATGACATTGTCAAGACCCCAAAACATGGCGATGCCCACCGTTTCCCGCGGTAGACTCTGGATGTAACCGAACCATCGTGATTGTGTGCCGCGTAAGCTTGATAAAGTAAGGGGTATTGAACATCAGAAGGAACGGAACGAACGTTGGGGTTCAGAATCATTGAAAGAATCCGCCAAAAAGGAAAATCCCGGATTCGTGATAGGAAGATGCGAAGACCGTAGGACGGGGGGGCGGAGTATCAAGCGAAGTGGAGTTGGCGTTGATGTTCGCGCGTTCATCCAAGTAGGGGTTACAGAGGTGATTATTTTTAGCATTTTTTTTTTTTGCAGCGATAGGAGATTTCGAACGCGTCGAGTGGCGTCGAGCCGACGCCAACAAAAGAAGCAGTCAAGGTCAACATCGTGGTTAACCAGCGGCTAAAGAAAAAGTTTACGCACAGTTCGCCGTAGAGTGCAAGAGCAAGGGAAAGATGTGCACCGTGACCATAAGGTACGGATGCTATGTGCTGGGAGAAGAAGCAGGACTTGACAGATAAAACGGCGGTCTTTGGAATATACACGACTGCGATACCCAAGATAAATTAGTACACACCGAAAGACGGAGTCGCCTGAAATCGGGGGAGGAAATCAAATGGGACGTTCTCAAAGAACAAAGTGAATGGCCCCACAGTCTGAAAAACGAGGGACTCACGGGTACAAGCGCATTCAATCGACTCGTCGCGTGAGTAGACGGAGAATCCGTGTTCGCGAGTGGGTTCGTCGGCGACTATCGAGTGGTGAGGACTGCCCTCGATGATCTCTAACCTCGGGTCGATCTGGATGCGATTCTCTGTGGACCAAGCCAGTAACGTCGGTATTGTGCTTGACGACATCGACTGGCTGGCGATGACTGGGCAGGCGCTGCTCCGAGGCGTTGGTTGTAACGGTGATAACTACAAAAAAGGACATAGCTAACTCCTGCTCTCACACCTCTCCCTGAGAAGCGAATGGACGCCCTCGGACTGGCGAACTCATCGTCACTCTATTTAGGAACTCTCCGTTAAATAAATCAACTACATACCCACTTCATGTACTCTTCCAGAACTGCACAAAAGAGGCTTTTACTCCTTCTTGTCCTTCTCAGCACTTGATCCTGCAGCCTCCTTTTCCGCTTTTTCCACTTTCGCTAGCTCCCTCAGCTCAACCCTGCGTGCATATTCCTGGCCACCCTGTTCCCAAAATTAAACGTCAGCGGACCGTAAGATAAAATAGCACGTGGATAGAACGAAGAGAACACCGAGCAGCCTGAGTCGCGGAAGACCGATAGTACGGGAAACGGCGTCGGCTACAAGTCGCCGCGAGGAAACGTGTCCCGCGCGCCTGTGAAAGAGAGGGATGGTGTCGCACCATCCAAGAACCCAGACGGAGCAGTCGGCGGGGACTTACCTGTAACCCCAGTATCGCTCCCAGAACAAGCATCATAATCGTATTTCCGGCCGACAAGATCCTCATGGCCTCGATACGATCGTCCATGGTGTCCACCTCGGCTGGGACTACGATTGTGCGCAAGCATGGGATTGTCACCGCCACATAAACCGATACCGCGAAGAGGTACGCGGCTTGGGCCGGGTCGTGAGTACAAAACGTCTCCAGAAGGCTGTTAAAAGGGCTTCACCTAAGCTCGAGCCGTCAAAGAAAATAGCGCTCTCATTCCATTGGACGAGCTTTGCAACAAGACCAGTTAGCCCAACGCCTATGAAGCCATGTAAAAGTGCCTGATCGAGTTCGTCAATCGGCTGCTTCTGGTAGGATTTCCTGATGAACCAACCTTGATAGCGGGGGGTGCATTAAAGAACGTAGCGTAAAACTGGAGGCCATCCTTGATGGCGTCCTCTGTCGACTCCTGGTACAAAATACGATAGTCGACGAATAAACATATGAATAGCACCCCTTATAATGATATGCAGCACTAGCGTCAGCGAGCCTACAACTTGTACACGGAGCACAACACACCAAGGAAAAACGAGCAGGATGCGAGTACTGCGCCTTGTTTGAAGCCCATTTTTTTTTGAATCCAAGCAAGCGAGCTCGTCGTCCAGGTCCTAGTGTTTCAATAGCATCGACATGTTTTCACACGCTCTCACAGCCACAGGTGTTCCTAACATACTACTCGTCCATTACAACATCTTCGGAAGGCGCTTTACCCTTGAGCACCTTTTGCACGACAACCTGCCATATTGTATCATTCACGCCCTTTGCCTTCCCAAGTTGTTCCCTCAACTGTTCCACTTCTGCCTCCAGCTCTGCAACCCTACTTGTCAAGGGGACTCCCAAAGGTTCTGCTTCGGTCGGCTGAACGAAAGAAAAAAGATCCCGTTGGAATTCTGATTCGGGGTAGTCATAGTCACACCGTCCAATCTGTGGCGTCTGTCGAGGTCGAGATAGGCAGTCGACCCCTGGCACAGATAACATAAATAACTCACCTCGCTCGTGATCGGCAACATCATTGACACCTCATGCAACTCTCTTGTGTTCACATCTTTCATCCGATGGAATGCTGCAACTGGCCGTACTGGCATCACATCGCGTGCATCTGTCACGCCAGCCACGTTTAGAGAAAGACTGATGTGGCCCACGAGGTCCGGAGGCTTGAGCATCGTCGCAAGGAACGATATCGACAAGCCTTTATGTGTAGAGATCGACCGCAAAAGTTGATGTGATGCAATATCATAGACGTGGATGAGCCCTGATGTCGTTCCAACCAGAAGCAGTGACCCGCTCAGTGAGATACAAAGAGTAATTACAGGCTGACCAATGTCGATGAGTCGTTGACGCCCTGTTGTGCTGTCCGTATCGAAACGGATGACATCGGATGCCCCTGCGCCACCGACCGCTTCGATAAAGGGGCCTGTATTGTTTTTGATTTCGCGTTCGCGAAATAGGTTCACCTGGTAGATGGATCCATCGGTTGAAGAAGCGAAGAAGACGCGTTCTGTGACGTCCCACACGATGCAACGTATCGGCTTTGGAAAATGGAAAGTCGTTATCAAGGATTGGGTGGCCAGATCCCACAACTAATTGTGCTATCAGCCGAAATATCGACCAGTTTGACAGTCTGGTACCTTTACGGTATGGTCAAGGGATCCAGTCAATACACGACACGTCGGAAAGGACCCTAGACCACAGACGACATCCGTCACAGGAAGGGTGTGGTCCGATAGTGTAAATTGTGGAAGAGGATGGTCATTTTGGAGATCGTCGTCCACCAATCTGGGGAGAAGGCGGACTTAGTTGACGGTGCCGTTTTATACCCAAAAAATATCAACACTGACTTTGACACTGACCAGACGCTGACACCGGAATCTTCACTGGCAGATACCAATACCGTTCCGTCGTAGGTGAATCTTAGCACGTTCACTTGGCGATAGTGAGCATCCCAAGAATTGTAGAGTATGCCCGACGCAACCTACTATCCAAAGGGTCATGACACCGGGACATACTGAGAAAGATAAAACGAAACGCGCCTCCCAGAGGTATATCCGTCCCTGAGCGGTACCACCGGCGCAGTATCTTGCTTTTTGATCCAATGCGAGACAAGTCAGCCTTTCTGGCAAAACGACCTTGAGGGCGATCTGGTCCTGTTCGTACGATAGTCAGTTGGTGTCAGACGGGCCTTGGACAACTCGAGGTACACGCCTTTTGAAAATTATAGACATTCAAGAGGGCCTTGTCTGATTGTGCTGCGAGCATAATTCCTCCCTGACCATCCTTGGTCTCTACAAAGGCGCTGCAATGTGGTGCAGAACTAGTTTGCTTGAAGGAGGAGAGCACGTTGCTTGTCTGGAGGTCATGCAGGACGAATGCACCTGGTCCCGAGGCTGGTGTTGGTCCTGAACCCGATGGCTGAGGTGCCGTAGCACACAATATGACCTCCTGGAGGCCCATAAGCCGGGTGCGTTGCCTCGTGGGGAAGTGTCGAGAAACAGCCACAGCAACAGGTCACTGTCATGCACCATGGCCACGAACCATCTTGACTCGTTCCCTCACCCAACATTTGAATAGTTTTAACTGCCATTCTAACTTCAGACCATGTCCACGAATCTCTACGAAGTATTGGGCATTAGTCGCAATGCGACGCCGGAGGAAGGTAGGCCATGACACCCCCTAGAGGTCTACAGTACTAACATTATCCTAGTTCGAAGAGCCTACAGGAGAAAGGCCCTGGAGACCCATCCTGATCGCCTGGCCCAAGGTGCCTCTGCAGCCGAGAAATCCGCTTCCGAGGACTTGTTCCGCAAGGTTTGCCGACGAGCCTCGCCGTCCTGCTATCCACTCCTCACCTATACCACACCGTCAGGTAAATAACGCATACGAAGTCTTGTGTGATCCTCAGAACAGAGCAACATACGATGAAAACGGTGTCTGGCCCCCTCCGGCCCCTGCTCCTCAAGGCCCCTATGCCAACGGCCCTTACGACCCCCACTCAGCCCCCTTCTTCCGCGATCCCTTTTTCCGCTATCCTTTCTCCGGGGATCACTTCTCCCGTGGTCCTCGCATGGATTTGTTTGGTGGTTTCGGGTTCGGGTCACATCCTGGCCCAAGGAGTTTCACAGACCCATTTGTCTTGTTTAACTCGATTTTTGGAGACCTTCACAGAGCGTTCGAGGTTGATCCCTTCTTTGATGATCCGTTCGGCCGCCGCGGTTTCGAATCGAACCAGTTCGTCGGTGGCTTCTTTAACGGCGGCTTCCCTTCGATGTTGCCTTCTCCATTTGATCCTAGTGGCAGAGGCATGGGGAGTAGCAGGATGCAAGTATCCAGCAATGGCAGAACCGGAGGAAGGTGGGCCTCTGAGAGTTGGACGACCTCCACAGTTAATGGCGTGGCCCACACCAAGTGTGTACGCAAGGACTCGGAGGTGGGTATTCGCGTTCCCCATTATGATCTTCCCTGTGTCAGACTGGTAACGACATTTTGTCACATAGGGCAATGAACACGTTACCTATCGGTTCCCAGACGGGACTGAGCGTCGCACGATAAACGGTATCGAACAGTCCACCTCCCAGCCTCCGAGGGCCTTGCCACCTAGCGCTCCTCCTGCGCCACCCGTCTCTTATCCAACCCAAGTCGCTAGCATGCCTCCTCCTCCTCCTCCCTACTTTGAAGCGGTTGCTCAGCCACCCCACCGTCCACGTTCATCGAGGCACCACGGACATTACGATGACTATTCTGGCGATAGACATGAGCACCGAGACAAACACAGACACCCGCACTCGTCACGGGATGGGCGTGGCTATCGCGATGATGGACAAAGACATGACGCACAGGGCGACTCGGCCTGGAAGTTCTGGAGGCCCTGAGAAGGGAAGATGAGCGATATTGGAAATCGGTATATTGTGTTTGTTGGATTCTGCCTGCTTTTGTGTTTTATCTCGTTCAAGTTCTCTACTTGACGATACCACAACCTGACGCGGCGTCTTGAATTGTATGTAAAGACTTTACCTTGTTCTTTCCCATGATATGTAGCAGCACTCTTCTCCTAATTATGTAAATCGCTTCTCCCCCAACGACTTCGCAGTGATAGGAAGATTAATCAAGTCGTACCTACTGGGCCTGAGTTACATTCTTCTAGGGTGATGCTCTTCAAAAGATTTACAACCCTTCGAAGAACGATAGATCTTGTGCTGATAATCCACCTATCTGCCTCGGTTTCGCCGGTTGCGGTGAACCGGCATTTGTAACTGTGGAAAGGGTAGGGGTTCCCAGAGAAGGGAACGAAAGTGTTGGTGTAGATGTGGAAGGTAAGGGTGACGAGGAGGGCTGCGGTTGGTTGCTTAAACCAAGTCCTTTTCCTGAACCACCCGCGACTCCAAAGGGCGCATGCAGGGCACCCACCATTCCAATGCCCCCAACCACACTCACTGGGGCGGGCATAGCCTCCAAACCACCACCAAGAGTATCACTATCACCCAGCAAATCAAAATCCCCCTCCCCAACCAATACCTTTGGTGGCGTAGAGGACGATGGAGGTGGTGGAATTACCCTCACTCTTGGTTCATCTGAATCGGGTGAGTTTGGCCACAATAACCCTCCGTGTGCTGCCGCATGGTTGACGAGAGCCTGCGTACGCTGATGTTCTGTATCGCTGACAGCTGGCACCAAGAATCCGCTAGTCATGAGGCTGGTATGAACAGTCGGTGAGGCGAATGTCTGACTCGGGGTATGGGCATGGTGAACGCGAGAGGTGTGAGTATCGATGCGCGGTGGTTGCCGATGTTGAGATTGAGACTTGGTGGGCAGTGGAGGTGGTGACGGTGCGAGTTTCTTATTCTTCCCTTGCATGATCGGGGGTGGAGAAACAAAATCATCAAAACTATCCAAGGATGCAGAAATAGAAGATCGCGTAGGACATAATTGGTCTGCCGATGATTGAGATGCAGGACTTAATATAGATGATGTGGAGGATGAGCTTGGGTAGTGTGTGCGCTCGTACGTACGACGGGGAGGTGGTGAGGGTGGCGAGGGAGATCGTTGAGGGTATGAATCTAAAGACGGAAATGGCGCAGGAGCTGAGGGCGGGAAAGATGTAAAT
>JBBPLM010000041.1:21180-31767 GCA_038089795.1 Pulchroboletus neoregius | reverse complement strand
GAACGTACAATCTCGTTACAGCTACCTCTCAGTGTTTGAGCAAAAAGTTCCCCACCACCTCCATGAACCTTTCTGTCTCCTCCAACTGCGGGACATGGGCCGAGTGGGCAAATTGAATCCATCTGACTTTGGGAATATTTTGAAAGTACGGTTCGACGGTTATGTCATGTGCTTCGTCGTAACGCCCGTTCAGAAGCAGTGTAGGGACGTTTATCTTGTGAAGGTCATCGATAACGCTCCAAGTTTTGAGTGAACCGATGATGTGGAATTCGTTTGGACCGTTCCTATCCAAGCAAGCGAGGTCAGGTCAAGATGTAGCCCACGGAGAAAGAGAATACTTACATGGTGGTGTATACCGTCGGGTCCTTTTCCGTCCACTCCAAGGAAACTTTGAGGGATTGAGGGGTAGGCTTCACTCTACACAGGAAGTGGTCGTAGAAGACCTGGGTTGCTTTGAGGTAGTCTTCGTGCGTGGTGGTACCTTCCGCCTCATGCTTATTGAGCGCATCCTGGACTTTCTGGGGCAATTGGAGCCTCAAAAGGGCTGCTGCCTCCATCCACAACTTCATACTCGCAGGGGAATCAGCGATGACAAGCTTGTGCAATCCCTTGGGTTGCTTAGTTGCGAAGACCGCAGCGAGCATCCCTCCCCAAGACTGACCCAGCACATTGTAATCGTCATGGATACCCAAGTGATCCAATAGATTGTGGAGTTCGTCGACGAATAAGTCTGTGGTCCAGAAATCGGTATCACCGTTTTTCTCAGGGAGATGGGTGGAACGACCGTTTCCGAGCTGATCATAGAGGACGACAGGGATGGAGTAGAGGGTAGTCAATTGGGCGACGATTTCTAGATACTCGTACGTGCAGCCTGGACCGCCGTGGAGGACGACCAGAGGTCGGATGCCAGACTTGAGGTCACCGGAGACCTTGTACCAGGTCTTGCACGGCTTGCCTGCAGCTGGCAATGCATATGGTGCCTCTCCTTCGACGAAATCAGGAAGATTGATAGAGGACATTGCGAGTCTGTTGTGAATACAAGTCAAAGACAGTCATTAACGCGGACACACCACTCACCGGTTTGTTCGACGAGCGTGGGCGATAACTAGTCTGGCATCTGCCAGGTCGCCTATTTTTTGTGCTCCAATGAGATGCAGGCCGAGCAGTCCGCAGTACTCTACGTGGGATCACAGGCGCCCGGGAACACGGTGATAATACACATGATCACAGAGCAGCGCGGTAGTCAAGACACCTGTGGGTATCAGGTACGCATGCATTGTAGATGGGTGTAATACTACTAAAGTAACGAAC
Source organism: Pulchroboletus neoregius (assembly GCA_038089795.1). NCBI lineage: Eukaryota > Fungi > Basidiomycota > Agaricomycetes > Boletales > Boletaceae > Pulchroboletus > Pulchroboletus neoregius. The sequence goes on along the minus strand of JBBPLM010000041.1, from coordinate 30,456 downwards.
GAAATATATATGCATTGCGCAAGCGTGTGTGGTGGTCGATACTAATGATCAGCATTGTTCGTCATCAAACAGGCCAAGTTGTTAAACAGAACCTTTCCACATTGACACGAGATATCTCGCTCGGCGACACCGCGGTCAGATACTTTGTTAGTTCTCGTCCGCAGTAAAAGCGACTTCGGGGACATTGCTAGCTCTAGATAAACTTTGGATAGATCTGACAGTCACACGTGACTCTGAATCATCATATGCGAGGTTCAAGTCCGTTTTGTATCCGCACCGCGTCGCCTCCCTCTAGCCAACTCTACTCGCCAATGCCAGTCGGTTTGACATTGTATGATGTCCTTGGGATACCAACCGATGCGACCACAGACGACGGTTCGTTCACCCGTTCTTCTCATGCCTCTCTTCTTACCCAGCCTTTCTGCAGTGAGGAAGGCATACAAGACAAAGGCGCTCGAAACACACCCAGACAAGCTCGAACCAACAGCGAGCGACCGCGAGAGGAGAGCTACAGAGGGCAAGTTCAGAAACGTATGACATCGTGCAGTTACGCGTTTACCTTGTGTGCTCTAGTGCTTATGCTGAACATCCACAGGTGTGTGAAGCTTTCCAAGTTCTGAGTGATCCGACAAAGCGAAAGGTCTGCTTAACGTGCTCACTATGTGCATAATCGTTGACGAACTGTCACAGGCCTATGATGATCGCATACAACGCGCACAGCTGAACAAGGAAGCCTGGGACGGAGAACGCGAGAGGCGGAAGAAAGAGCGCGAAGAATGGGCGCGGCTGGCCAAAGAACGGAGTGAAGCTCGGATGAAGACGCGAGCTGATTTGTACGAGAATCTCCGCAAGATCAAGGAGAAGGAAGAGATGCACGCAACGCTGGTGGAACAATTCTACCAAGAGCTTTGCGATCAGAATCCAGAATGGGAGATCAGGAAACGAGAAGTTCTCGAGGTAAGCCATCGTCCTACATTTTCAGCAGCGTTCTCATCAAATCGCCATTGTAGCGCAGAGAGATGCGAGAAAAGGGTCAGTCATCCACCCGGTACTCCACCCGTTAGTTGCAGTTTCTTTTTTTTTATGGTCGTATCTTTATTTCCCTATGCCGGAATTTTGTCTATTTCGGACTCCCTGTTGTACTATACTACTCCTTGTTCACATTCCTACCCTTTTCTTTGAAACCTTGCACATCCTGCTCATTTTGTTTATTTCGATGTACATGGCTGTGGATCTTCTGCTTTTGTATTCGCGATACCCTCCTCCTTCATCACTCTGGGTTACTCATTATCAGAACAACATGCAACATGGCAATGGATAGCCTGACCTTGCTCACCATGTCACCCAACGACGAGCTTGGCTAGCCGACTTTGCGCAATCCGCCCAACGTCCTCGACCGCCCTGTCGAGTTCCTGACGCCAGACGTGACTGTATTTCTCGACAGGCTTGAAACTCTCTACAGATGGCCGGTCGGGCGACAAAGAATGCGTGATTCTGAGCTTGTCCTCCATCTCTTCCGCAATCACAGCTCGGCTTCGACCATCGACGAACGTGATGTATCGTAACCCGGGATATACGCGCTCGTAGCACACATTCAAATGTGCGAGACGCGCGAGGACCTCTGGAGGGGTTGGTTGCGATGTACCTCCGCTCTGCTCTTTGGAGCTCAGGACGGAAAGATTCTTCGTCTCCCCAATCCTAGGGTGCCCTCCGACGAACTGAGCCTGAAGCTCTGGATCCCAGCTCTGAATAATGTCCATGGACCTGCCGAGAATGCTCTCGATGTCAGAAGAGCGGTATACGCTGGGTTTATCACGATGAGTAGCGAACAGCTCGGGGAGTAGGTGTTGTGCAAGGACATCAGAGTGTTCGAAGAGGGCAATCAAGACGTCTTTGAGCGCCTGCTCAGCGTCTTGCTCGGTGGACATCTCGCACGAGTCCAATGGTGAAAGAAACAGCTTATCAGATAGAGCCCGGGCCGACGGCGTTCCCTCACCTGGTCAGCAGAGAGGGTCGCCAATGCAGATATAAAATACTCCGAGAAAAACGCCATCGGGATTCCGTTTTCTCCTTTACGGCTCGCCATGGCATCAGCTCAGCCGTTTGTCTTACGCTGGGGTATCATCTCCACCGGCAAGATTTCTGCCGCTTTCGTACGGGTAAGTGACCACAACGTTCAGATAGACTGCGTCCTTTTAACCAAGACACCGACAGGACGCCCTCGTCGATCCAAAGACGTAGGCGAATATGTTCTGGTTTATGTTTCCTGCTCTCTGACTTTCTTGTAGTCGTGACGTCCAGGACGTAGTACACAAAGTGACCGCAGTTGGCTCTCGGAACGTGGATTCAGCGGTCCAGTTCATCGCTGAACATGCAAACGGAGATCCGTCCATCAAGGCATATGGCAGCTACGCGGAGGTCTATGCAGACAGTGTAAGTAGTCATTTCCGCCTCGCAGCGTAGAATCCGTTGGTTCACAAAAGAGATCGCAAAGGACGTCGATGCCATCTACATTGGTCTGTGCCAACATTTTTTGTAGATGATCACAGCACCGCTCACACTGATGCATCAGGCACTCCTCACACGTTGCACTATGAAAATGCTTTGGATGGCATCAAAGCAAAGAAGCATATACTCTGCGAGAAGCCGGTCACATCAAATGCTGCAGAGCTCCGGTCCCTCCTCGCAGCCGCGAAAGAACACGGCGTTTTCTTCATGGAAGCCCTCTGGACAAGATTCCAGCCACTCACACTCGAGGTCAAGAAAATTGCGGAAAGCGGTGTCCTGGGAGAACCCGTTGCATTAACGGCTGACTTGTCTGGAGATTTCGGACTGAATAGTGAGTAACTGTGATTGACCACACTCGGCTGTTCTGTCAATGACACGCCCGTCTCAGAACTCCCAACTACCCACCGAATTCTTGACCCTGTGCTGGGAGGTGGAGCCCTGCTCGACCTGTAAGTGGAACGATCGGCGGAAGACATGATCTATCTCACTTTTTATGGCATTTAGTGGTCCTTACCCATTGATCTGGGTACGTCAATCACTTTCCAGCATAACACCTAGTCTCATCGCCGCTTACAGGCCATCCTCGCATTGTATGAGCACCCTTCTAACAAGGGAGCGAAACCCTCAAACGTCACAGGCACCATGCTCAAAACGCCGTTGACGGGTGTCGATCGCAGCACCTCTTTCACAGTCACCTTTTCACCCAACTCACCTTCCGACCCAAATACACTTGCAGCACAGGCGATCTTGAGTTGCAACATCAACGTATCTCCCTACCAAACTGGTGTTATCATTCGCTATGAGCGCGGGACGATCGCCATTGCTGCGCCTATCTATTGCCCAAAGTCGTTCACTGTGCAATACTTCCAGGAGGACAAGCCAGGAACAGTTGTGAAAGAAGAGACAAGAACGTTCGAATACGTCGGGGTTGGGTGGCACTTCGAGGCAGATGAAGTTGCGCGGTGCGTGAGAGATGGGAAGGCGCAGAGTGACCTTTGGGGTCATGACAAGAGCTTGTTGGAAATGGAAATCTTTGACGAGGTAAGACATCGAGTACGAGCGATTTTCGTCGACTTGATTGCATCTGTGTGTTATAGGTCAGACGTCAAGGCGGTTACAAATTCCCTCCTGGAGTTGAGAAGGTCCAACTTTGAGCCGTCATTCAACTGTGCGTTGGTCTCAGGCGACTCGCCTGCGTCCGGAGAATGCATGGACACTGTACAATAGTTTTGTACTTGGAAGATTGATATAACATCCAGAGAGTACAAGATGTTGTGGTGACCGTGGTCGATAAGATCTAGACGGTGGCGACTTGAGATTTGCGCCACTTGGAGAGTACCACTACGACATAATGGTCGACAAGTTGAACATTTCATTGGAGCCGCACCTCCGAGATGCATTGACAGCTCTTCTGCGAATTCTGCCAGAGGAAACCTCTCAGCAACTGACCCCCCGCTTGTTACCCGCAATGAATGCGACAGTTGTACCAGTCATCCCATATGAGTTCATACTCGAGATATCAAGGTGGTGCCAGACTACAAACGGCAAGGCTGCCTTGCAAGCTTGTTCACCGCCCCTCGACCCACAGTCCTATACGATGGTCTCATTGCTTGCTGGTACCCGCACCTCGCCCGAAAAGCATTTCCCTCCTTACACGGCCAAAGACCCCGAAGGGGAACAACGTCGGCAGACAAAGGACAGAAAAGCCATCGCTACTTTAGTCAACGCTGTCCTGAGCATCGTCGGAACCGGGGTTGCGACGTGGTGGGCGAGCGAATACACCGGGATGCGACTTGAATGGGTATGTGGAACTATTTCTATTCCCGCTTGGTTCAGTCAGGTTTTTAACACAGCTGTCAATAGCGCGCGCTGTCGGCTGTATGTGCGGCGCTCATCGTCGCCTTTGCCGAGATTATCCTTTATATGATTTGGGACTCTCGACAGATATCACGCCCGCGTCAACCCGCTCGCAAGTATGTCTTGGTTCGACATAAGGATACTATGGAGAACAGTGGTGACGCCGACATTGTTCCTCAAGCCTCGAGCACAGCTACAGAAGACACGAACCTCCGTCATCGTACGGCAACGACGGAGTCCGCCGTACTATGATGTACCTTGATTTTTGTATATTCCATCATTTACCAAATCTTCTAGAATTGAAGGACTGGAATAACACGGGTTTGCGCCAAATTACTTCCTGTACGGTGGAAACGATGGAATTTATTTCATTTAGTTTTCTAGAAAGGCAGGGAAAAAAACCAGTGGCCGCCGCAGGTGGTCGGACGTACGCCGGCGCCCGAGCTAGGCCGTGAACTTGAGCCAGTCCCTGTCCAGCCTTCTACATGTCGGACTATAATCACACCCGTTTCCAACGATGCGCTCATCGAGCTAAAGTAAGGGAATCCAAATTTCGTGGTTTGTATTGGCAGACACGGTCTGTAAACTGCTTCCTCGTCTCATCCTTTCTTTCCCTTCTTTTTCTTGTTGGCCGGTACGGAAGGAGGTGGCAGCTCAACAGAACCTCCGGCTGCCTCGGCTCCAGCACCTTCGCCTTGTTCGATCTTCGTGCGTGCTTCCAAGAAGAACATGACATCCCTGAGTTGATCTTGTAGTTCGGATATCTTCACATCATGTTCCTGCTTTTGCTTTTCTGAGAGTTCCATCTTCTCCTTCATCTTTCCTAAATTCTTTAGCAAACCCTCACTGACAGCCTTTTCTTCCTTGAGCTCTTTCTCGAATCTCCGAGCGAGCTCGGCAGCTTTATCCGCCCTCTTCTCCACCCTTTGCTTTTCCCGATATATCACCTCCAGTCTCTCATCTTCTTCGTGGCGACGCAGCTGTTCCAGAGTAGATGCTCCGGTCCTTCCTTCTTCCACTTCACGGCCAAGTTTTTGTACCATGCTTTGCAGCTCCTCAACCTGTGTCTTTAAATGTGTAATCTGTTCCTCATAAAAAGACCTCTGGGAATCGAGTTGAGATGTAAGCAAATATGAATATTCGATGCCAATAGCTTCTATTTTTTCCGCGCTAAGAGCATCGGCGTGACTCGGTCCCAGTGCTTCATCGCCCCTGGAGTTCGTGCCCATGGAAGACGAGGCAGAGGGAAGCTCAACCAACTTTCCATCTGCCTTGTTTTGGATCAGTCGGTGGACATACCCATCACCTGCATAGTCCCAAACACGTTGGGTTTCCAATTCAAGGGCATAAAGATGTGTTGTGCTTTCATAATGGGCATGGGCATGGGCACGACCGTAGCGACCGCAACCAATATTCCCGCAAATGAGACATATCCAAAGATTTGTTGGGGACGGGCAATCGACACAAGTTGAGATGGATGGCGTGGCTGCATTCGCGAACGGAATGGTGCGCGAACGCGATGTCGTGGGATGAGAGGACAGCAGCGTCTGAGAGTACCGACAGACGGGACACCTATAAATAAATATTGAATTGAATTGAATTGAATTGAACTGAAGAAAGTGACGGAAACGGTGGACGAACCGACTATCTCCCCATTTGCTGAGGCACATGCAGTGAAATGTGTGAGAGCAAGGAACAGTAATCAGACCTGTGACCGCGGCATCCATTCTTTCGAGGCACACCGGACATGTTGGAAGTTCGTACGCTAGGGACTGTGGAGAGCCCAAACGGGATATCGCTGCGGACACAGAGTCGTTCGCATCAATTTCCACAGATAAAACGCGTACAACATGACATGTCTCAGGCTAGGAACAGGGTTAAGATGGTTCCCCACACAGGCATTGGCAAAGTACTTACGTCCATCGAATTGAATGGCTTGCCATTATAAGCCTCTACAAATTCCGTCGCTTCTTCCGGCCGTCGAAATCTGATGAGAGCCATTGAACGATTGGGCATAGAGTCCCTACAAAGAACATTCTGAAGGGTCACTATAAGCCAGAAACGAGAACACAGGAAGGACAACTGACCGGACCAGCCGAAGGTGGGTCATTCCTTCCGCAGCCGGCGCCACGAATGCAAGAAAATCTGAGGGTGTCATCCACGACGGAACAGCGAGAACGCCCAGAGTGACACCATCGTCAAGATTCACTTCTCTTGCAGAGGGCGAAGATGCCAGCTTGTCGGCATCTGGTCGTCTATCACAGTCACGGTAAACATGTACAACCCCTTCCGGCAAGTTAGTGGAGCCAGACTTGGTGCGGGAGTGTGGAACGAAAGTTGCAGTAGCAGGCCCTATGAGCAAAACATTCTAATATTTTGTCAGGATCATTACTGATGACGCGTACCCCTGACATTCTCATTCGTTTTACCAGCATAGACAGACATGTTCTCGAAATCGATCCAATCCAACCGGATGGGGCCAAATCTGTAGTCCTTGTGGGCAGGATTGAAGATTGCGTTCCTTCTCGAGGTCGTCTTCGCAGACTGAGATGGAAGATGCTCGAATACTGATTTCGGTAAGAAGGTATCGACGACGGGTTGAGATATCTCTGTTTTTTTCTGCACGACGATTCGTACGTGATAGCCACACATTATGTTTTGGAGTCACTGGCCATGTAGGGTGGTGGCAGGGGCCAACAGCCTTTCGCAGAAATGTTTATCGTTGTGGTATTCCTAATCAAGGCTTTGACTCGGACAATGATGGATCATGGTGGATTTTCTGCCAATGCAAACTTTTGCAGATTTTGTGACGCATTTCTCACTGGGAAGGGTAGCGATGGTATCACCACGGTCACCGCGACTGTGTCCGAGTTGGATAGTATTGCCAAAGATCTTGCTCTGAACGAGAGTCTCAGGCATGTGCCCCCACATTCATGGTCAAGCTGCTAATTTGTGGAATAGGGTACAAATGGGCACCGCTAACCCATCGATATGGCCCGGCCTCCGTCAAGTGTGGGATACACTGGCTAGACAAGTCACGTCTGACGAGGGCGATGCGTCAACTCGGTGTCTCGTAACGAGCTTCGCGAGGTTCACCAGAAACCTTATCGCAGCTGTACCGAGCAACCAGCAGAACGCATTGTGAGCTCAGAAAACCGTTTCCTATGACAGTAAGGCCCATTCAAACTCCCAAGTATGAGCGAGCCTTCTCTGCGGCGCATCCTCTACGTTTATAGTTCCTGGACAGCAACACAGGATCCACAATGTGAGCAGAAATTCGTCATAGAATTGTAGCGTCCAATCCATTTATATCGTACAGCATATGCGGTGACACGTATGTTGGTCCAGACGCTCTCAAACATGGTGACCTCAAATGATGACCTCATGACCCGTCTTTGGGAGACTTGCTTGAACCTGCCGGAGGAACAGGTTGTGTTCATGTGAGCGCTAATCCGTGTGAGACTGCCGTGTAGCTTTCTCCCCTAACCACCTGAAGTCGACTTTTGGGTTCGCCAGATGCCCGAACAATCTTATCACTCCTTGTGCTTTTAGTCAATTGCGTACACGAGAGCAACCATCGGCGGTACGCAACTTGTGGTGTTACCTTTCTTGGTCTTACCCTGCTCCAAAAAAAGGGAATTACTTGTTGAGACGCAAGTTGGTGCTAGGTTATGCATCGCACTCCTGGATCGTATGGTAACTCTACATGACGCAGAAGAATCTAGTGACGGGGGGGAAGCATTTGACTATATGTGAACTCGATATGCTCACCACCCTGAACTACATATTGAGTGACTTTTCCAGGTATCATCTGTTTGCGCACTTATTCGACGGCGAATTTGCTCCGAAGTTGTATGCGAACTTGAAAGTGTACGTTCTCCTCCTGCCTTCTTGAGCAATAATTGATACATAGTACTGCAAGTCCGGATGAAATTATTGCACCCCACCAAACCACACTACTCAAGCTATTAGATTCATATCTCCACTCCTCGCACTCGTCGACAGCACTTGTGGGGATGTGCCCTATGCTGACAGCATGCTTTTTCGAACTTTGCACGTTTTCCATCCAGACAGTCAGGAACTCGATTGGGACAAATAATGTGGCTGGAATTAATACCTTCGATCTCCTCCTACCAAAAGCGTGCGAGGCACTTGTCCTTGTGACCCAATGCCTTGTCAGCGCTATGCTCGAGTTCGAAGAAAATCCCATTGGGAAGTACTCGAAAGATGAGCTGTCCCTGCTCATTCGAGGTGCAGTTTCTCCGCATGGTCAAGATATGGCAGTATGCGCCATAGGTGAGTCCAGTATCAAACATCAAGTGACGGCGCGGCTGGACTGGGGTACTGCAACAGAATTACTGCGGCTTCTGGATCTTTTCCTCCCGCGAATTAATTTCGGGAAACCGGCCCCATCTTCCGAGGCAATCCAAAGTATTGCCAGGGCCCCAGATCCAACGGGGTTCTCATATGTAAAACGTGATCTCGTGCGTCTACTGGGCGTTTTGTGCCACAAAAACAGAAAGATACAAGATTCTATTCGCAACTGTGAAGGTATCACCGTGATCATGAACATGTGTGTCGTGGATGAACGCAATCCATGTGCGTCGCCCAATTTGCCATGCGGTTCGTTCCAGAATAACACAATGGTTAGATCTGCGCGAACATGCTATATTCACACTTCACAATCTTCTAGAAGGTAACGAGGAGAATCAAAACGTGGTGAACAGTATCCAACCTTCTGAAAGGTGGGATCAAGATGGAATGTTGCAGCGGTAACAGTGGTGTACATAAATATTAATGGTGCCTACAACACGAGGAAGAAACAACCAAGTGCTCTACTGGTCTTCATCCTCTTCAAAGGTTAACGTTCTCTTTGTCTTCCGTGCACCCGAACCAGCTTTGCGCACCCGA
>JBBPLM010000041.1:10550-21082 GCA_038089795.1 Pulchroboletus neoregius | reverse complement strand
ATGTTCTTCCTCTTCCTCCTCACTCTCTACATCCATATCACGGCTATCATCGCCACCAGAGTCGTGATTCTTTCTTTTTCGCTCTTCCTCCTGCTGTTGATCGATTTTTGCATCCAAGCGATCCAAAGGATCTTCCTCCTCTTCACGGCGACGTCGCTTTTTGCTCGAACCTTCCCCAAATCCACCATCCTCGTCCGACTCATCAGCGACAACGAAATCGTCTTCCTGGTACTCTCCACCCTTGCGCGCCTCTGCTTTTCGTTTGGCGTCATCTTCATCCTCGGAGCCTTCGTACTCTGGCTCTTCGTCATCTGTCCAAACATCATGACCTGAACGTTTCCTTTGGCTAGAACTCCGTTTTCTGCGCGTTCCGAATCCTGCATCATCCATTTTCTTTTTAGATTTCCTGGCAGAAATTTTTAATAGCTCCTGTTTTTCTCGTTCAGGGTCCACAGTGGGGTCAGGGGCCATGCGCAATCGCGCAACTTTGCTATGCTTTTGACCTACTGCGCGGACTAGCATACGATGCGTCTCAGACTGCATACCAGTCGGTCGCAAGGTCATGTAACCGGTGATGATGGCTTCTGCCTGAAGGACCTCCGACCTCTTGTGCTGTGCGACAAGATAGGTCAAACCTTGAGGTTTCAAACTGGGTTGCTGAGATGTAGATGAAGTACTCTGAGAAGTTGATTGTGAACCCCCGATCGACTGACGAATAACACCGCCAGAAGTATCGATAGCCTGGTTGATGTCAAAGAGCTCTTTGCCTAGCCGGAGACTCAAGGAACCATCAGACCAACGGATGATCCGACTGTTTGATTGCCGTCTCTGCATTCTACATAAAAACGATGTCGATGTGAGTAGATAAGTACTCACATCCTGGCCAAAATCGTCCTTGATCCACCTCCATCGCACGGTATTTTCTACCTTGAGCTTTATGGACATGCTTTTCTCGCGAATGCTCTCGTTTGGGTGGGAATCTTCTTCGTCCTGTTCCGGACCCACATAGGTGTCAGGATGGAATGGCTTTGAGTCCACCTTAACAAAGTTAGGCACGCGAATCACCCAGTGCTAGGACAGGGGTGAGCGCCATGTCATGTGACGGAGCTGTGTATTTTACATCACCGTCAGAAGACCTCGGGATTGGAACATTCGGTATGGAAACACGGGCCTCCTGGATTGGTGGAGGCACAACTGGGGCCGGTTCGTCGTCTTCCATGTATTCCAACGCCCTTCGGTGGTCTTTTTCCGTTTGCGAAAGATCATCAGAGTCATACACCGATCCCGCAGGTGTAGCGGCTAGGCTACTGTATACGCGCACTATGAGTACGAGACCGCATTATGAGATAACATGAAGCGCACGTTTCGGATTTGACCTGTTTAGACTCGTCTCCTTCTGCCTCTTGTCCAAAAAGGTCGTCCATGGCCACGTCCCCACCATCCCTGCGTACCACAGCCTGTCCCACGATGGGGTTCGGTTCCTCTTTGACCTCTGGCTCGTTGCCCGAATTTTCCATGTCAACATCTTGGTCATGAGTAACAGAGGACAGTGCAGAGGGGTAACTCCGGTTGTAGCGCACGGGTTCCTCGAGCGCACCTGCCAGTGAGGACATGATTGGAACAACAGAAGAGACTAATCCCACCAAACACCCAAATTTGGCAGTGTCTACGTTGTAAATACTCCAACATGTGGACTATTAATTTTACTTCCAAAGTCCCCACTACTACTAGTACTTTCTCACCGACGTACCGCAGCTGTGCAGGTTTGCCTAGTGCTATGCACCGAGTTCTGAGCACCGGACCACCCGTTGCTGGTTCGGGGGTGGCTGTCCTTTTCTAGAATGAACAATTTAGAATACCCGCCCAAGGCTAGTACTAGTACTTTTCCTAGATGACCGGCACACTAAAATGTGCTCAAAACCTCAGAATCGCGATATTAGTTGGCATGCGGCCAAGATCTAGCAGTACAAGGTCTGCCGTAATCCTGGCCTGCCCTCGGAACAATTGTCCCGTAGCTCTTTGCGAGCGTTCAATACGCGCCGCAATCGCTGCATCACAGCATGATGCTGTGAATAATGCATCAGTGTCTGCACCAGCGATTGCATATATAAACCCGTGCCCAACCGAGTTGCATCCATCACCGTCGGTTAACTGTCATGAATGGGGATCTGGGCCACTGGCCAGAGTCATACTCTAGTCTTTACAGCCCGATAGGTAATGACAACCACCATGTGGAATCTGGAGACATCGAATACGACACAGTGTATTCCGCCCATCTTCCCGCCGATCCCGCAGACATGGATTGTTTCCTTCACCCAATCGTGAGTACTATGGCTTTCACCCAGGCGTAGTGATCACTGAGTCATGTAGATGCCCACCGATTTTCTTCATGCGGCTCCTTTCAGTGATACGTCTTATCCTCATAATCCCCTATATCATCCTCCTCATGGAAATACGTCAATCAACCAACGGCAACAAACTAACCAACAGCTTTATATTAATACACACCTGAATCCCTACCAAATCAATGATTCGGAGAGCTCCACAGCGTCAAGCAGTTCTCTCTCCAGAGTATTAGCAACACCCTCCCTTCAATTATACCCTGGTTTGCAGCCATTCGTCCACATTTCCTCTCCCCAGTCAGCTCCCGCAGAAGGGGGAACGCTGATGTCGGTATGTGTGCGAGATGTTTAGGTTTATCGCTTTAAATCAGTTCTGGCTCATAGGATTTCGAGATGATATCACCTCTCCTAGCGTCACCCATGTCACATTACTCGTCAAAGTTTGGAGGGGATAATACGTTTGATCCTCCTATATCCCCCCTCCCCATAGAACCCGTAACTCTTTTTGGTCTGATGCTATGGACAACAATTAATCTTGGCGTTAGGACGTAGTGACGCAGGTGCCGATGCCTCACATCCTTGAATGGAAGAGGGTGATCGAGCACTGTGGGACGAATGATTTCGTCCCTCAGCCGGTTTATCAACCGTATACCGAAGCTGACAGGAAACGATATATTCGGGACGTGGAGTTGCTAAAAACCATCTTCTTCCAATCGAATGATTCTTCCGATTTGGGCATATCCCTCGATGACGCCCTCAAACAGAGACTTAGACCCCTGAAAGACAAGGACGATCGTATGTTCGTTGGCTGTGGACCTTCCGTATCAATCCGCATCCAGGCACGTAAGCCACCCAGACACTTTGTCAGCTCGTTGACACGGTTCTCCAGTGGCCTGGCTACCCACCATGGTCAAAACAGATTCCAACAATGGACTTCAAGAATCCAAAGGGTCCTATTACCAGAGCTAAGCTTGCGAAAAATATCGCCACTTGTATTCGACGTTTTGCGGAAGTGGGTAAAATCCAATGATTGTACGTCCAGTTTTTGCTGACATTAATTTTAGTACATGCAAGACAAACCTATGGAGGCGGAATCCGATAGAAGATGGAAAATTGGACAACGATACATCAGGGTAGAGGATCTTATCTTGGTATCCCTCCACCACGTATCGAAAGGGAGTTGGCAGCCTCAACTTCGCTTTCGCAGTCCTTTCCCCACGTTTTCTTACCAGTGGGACGAATCTCACTCATTAGTTCCTCCTTCATGATTATCGCTTTATAGGACAATTACGGGAAGTTTAAACGCCGTCTGATTATGTACAATTGACTCGATCCAATTCCCTGGAAGTAGAACATACTACATTTTGGCCAGGTAGCGGCCTGTCCTCTCTTTCTTTTCTTGTGTCGGTGTTTGTAATGGAAACTTGAATGAACATGGAAGTTTGTGAAGATTATGTCAAGACTCTCTCCGTTAGCAATACGTGCTTCGCCCCTTCTCGGACTGAAACCTACATGGAGAACACGAACCTTGAGTGCATCAAACCGACACGCGTTGCGTACGGGCTCCATCTCGAAATCCCTCTTATTCATTACAGTGATATCTGAGCCTCTCCGGGAATAATATTTCCGGCCCATTTTTCATACGACCACGGTTGCCAACACCGATTGGAGCCAGCATGAAAAATCCCGGGAGGGACATATGTTCAGGCCTTATCAGTGGTGACAGTGCAACCTACAGCATGTGGTGTCATCCAGTATGTATCATGATGTTGATGAACCCGGTGAGCACTGGGTTTCCAGGCTCTATTATGAGAATGATGCTTTTGTTATTACCATCATCGGTGGATAGATCTCATGTCCTAGTATATGCCACCATCTTGAAAGCAACCAAAGCAGAGAAACCCGGACTATCAATTTTGGACGTAGGCTAGCATTGATTCCGGTAGTAGTATCGGTGCGAAGATAACCGGTTACCTTCGAGCCGGCAAGATTCGAAGGCAATGCCAGTGACACTAAACCATAGTTTGAGATCGGTGAGTGGCTCCATGGTTCTATTTTGAAGCAGTCTTTAAAGCCCGTTACTAGAGAGACTCGGCCCGGCTCTGATAATAGCTCGTTCGCGTCGGCTTCTAATGCCGTTTTCTGCCGTATCCTGTATGACGCCAAGTTCTACTGGAATACTCTTCCAGTCATGGTATGATCATACGCATGGACCTCAGAATATGAATACCGCCAAGCTGTGATCGGTCTTACGAATACCTGCCAGTGAACGGCACAACTCGGGTGCGCTGGTCGACAGTACTTGGGAGTAACCGTTTTGCCAAATAGTCACACGTATTCATCACAGTGCTGTAGACCCGCGAATGGTACAAGGTGGAATGTCGGTTGCTAACAATTAGTTGACCTAAGGCGGAAGCTGCCACAATATCGTGTTATTCGCTCATGAATCACTTCAAATTCCTTTACCGGATCCTTGTCCATCCAAGCTCGTCACGGCAAACTTGCTACTAGAGACCGCTATGCACCCTGGCTCAGGAACGGTGAGGTGGATTGGGTCACAGGAAGTTGACTGCTGTACCAGTCACCATCCACACGATGTATTCCCAGATAGTTATCTACCAAATCCGCAAGTCTATCGAACGTCGAATTGGAACTACGGATCACTACCTGGCCAGGTATGTGTCACGCAGAACCCCTATGCACTCGAAATGAAATATGTTTCCCAATTTCTGAGTTACGGCTCCTGCGCCCAGTATCGTCATTTTGCATGACTGAGCTGAAGATGGGTGCCAGTGAGCGCCTTTCCAGGGTTATGATGCAGATATAAAAGTTTGTGGTAGTTTTTCCACCATCATCACCACACCTCTCTTCCCCCTTGTCTTTCATTACGAATCTATCGGCTCTTTCCTATGTGTGATAGCACGCCGGATGTTGTACGCCAACCAATTTTCAATGGGATGCAGGGCTACCCGGGCCCCCTCTCTGATCCCAATGCTGAGCTATTCCCTGAGATAACAGCGTTGGAGCAATATTTCCAGGTAACTCCCATGAGATTTCTTTCAGCCACCACTGATTCAAATCTGTAAGAATCCGTACCTCTCGAGCAATTGCATTGGTGGGACATATTACCCGCCGTTCCCTGGTTCATCAGACACTCGCACTAGTATTTGGGCAATTCCTGGTAATAGTGGCATCCAGAATATCACTACCCGATGGCCCGCCTCAGCTACGGGCCAAATTTCCTTTCGTGAAACCCCTACACCGAACGAACCCACAGTTTCGCACTGGAGTGGGATGTATAAGGATGGCCTCGGCATGGAACACTACCCCGCCTTGATAGCGCCAACCATGCCCCGGATCGGGCCGCCAGGGAACGAGGTTAGCCGCAACAATACCCACCCTGGGGTGCACTTGCGCTATCAACCAAAAGTTTCCCTGCACTATAGCGAAATCTTACCAGCAAGGCCCCATACATCTCTAGAAAGCATTTCAGAATCTCCGTCACAAGTAAACAGGTTCGTTTTATCCAAAATGCGGCTGATCACTTACAGCATTGTAGGCGGTTGGTCAAAGCCCCTCCCAGGAGTGCTACAACTTGTGGAAGAAAATACCCGTGGACGCCGTCGTCATCGCTGGATCGAACAAATTTGTACCGCAAACATTGTACAAGCCCTTGACAGAGGCAGACAAGGAACGGTACCTTGAGCGAGTCTCTCTCTCACCACCGATCATTTTTATGACAAAGAAGCCGCTCGAGTGGGGGATTCCACTCGAGGACGTCCGTAACGGGAAGACGCAGCGTCTCGTGGACAAAGATGTCCTCGTCTTGCAGGATTGTGGACCATCAGTATCCATCAGGATAAACGTGAGTGAGCACCGAGCAACCGTTCAGTGCAACACAGCTGACGACCATTGTTAACGTTCACCAGTGGCCTGGATATTCCTCATTCAAACGTCAAATCTCTTCGCGAAATTGGCGTAAGATGAAGGGCCCAATCACGAAAGAAAGGCTAGCACGAAGCCTAGCGAAAACTACTGACCAATTCGTCGAGGTATGCTAGTCTCGCAAACCAGGGTTTAACTGTTTGATGAATTTGTTAGAAAATGTCGCACAAACCGTTGGGAGTTGATGCTGAGAAGATTTGGAGAGTGGGGACCCAGCATATCAAGGTAGAAGACTTGATTCTAGTCAGCCTTCACCACGTTAGCAAGGGAAGCTGGCAACCACAATTTCGTCTACGGCGTGACCTAACATGAGCACGGCTTACGACTACAAACCGTGCCCTAAGTTAGTTTAAAATTATAGAACGCCACTAATTATACCATCATTTACATTTTGCACAGTGTATTCTCTAGTAGGGGATTTCGGTTGTGAGGTCAAAGCCACTGTGAAAAAGTTGTTGTTTTTCTTGAATTTGGTCCGTTGAATGAGCTCCTGCATGCTGGCTTTCCACGGAAGACTATAAATATACCGATAAGCATTAAGAAGGCGGCGTCAAGGCCACTTGACGACCATGTGTGATATAATGACGGGTGTTGTGTTAGATGCTATGCTGGTCATAAGCATTAGTGGATGGATAACAAGGACCTGATATCCTAATGCGGGTGTCCCATTCAAGTCGTGTACCAATGGATATAACGGACCATTCGCTTGTGCTTCTTCGCCCCGACATTGTCCTCTCATCGACCGAGGAACAATGGCACTCCAGCCATAAAACTTGGCATCTCGGACGGGCTAGACTATCATCACGTCTTCGGTCGCTCCTTTTCCTCCGATACCCAACCTATTCTGTTGTATCAACTATTTAGACCTTTACTGTATCAATTATCTCTCCCTCCGCTATCATGAATCACGGCACAGTCGCTATCGCCATCGTTCAACACCAGGTGATGGTCATCCAAGGTAAGATAAAGGCTCGTCCACAGGTTACATCGTTTCCTGATCAACCTCTTCAAGCTGCACGGTCCCACAATCGCCGTGATCACTGGTTGGACGTGTACACCTACACTCCGTTCGGCGAACGCCTCTTTCTGGCGTCGCCAGTCCCGCAAGCACGCATCGCACCGTCTGACTTGCTTGTCATCTTCCCTTTTCGTACCCCTACCTCAGACATGATCGAACTTCCTGCGCTAGCCTATAAGGAGTACCTCGAGCTGAGTGCAAGACACCAACTCAAACACGAGAATATGTGGCGTCGTTGGAAAGCCAGGTTACACTAGGCGTCGAAACTCCACTTTTGACCCACGGCTGATGGTGTAGAGGAAAACCTCGTTTCGAGCATCACTCCAAGGATGGTGTTGCGACTGTCTTCATGCTTTATGCTCTATGTTATATGCCATGGTTATGGACACCCACTGTAGCATTAGGTCTACCCTCCTACTTGTATTTTTACTTGCGTTCTGTATCGAATAGATTCTCTTTGCTTATCTGCCTAGAGTTTTTCTTGTACTTACGAGCCTTATCTCATCAGACCAATTTATGTGTCGATGCCTGTCGCAGAGAATTACGAGGATATAGTACAGACCAGCAAGATTGAAATTGAACCACAGATAAAATGGAAACTGGATAATGAAATAAGTTACTCCTCATGCAGCTGGTGTAGCATTCGGGTCTCTGAAGACCTACAACGATTAAAATCAGCCCCGCAAATCGGAGAGCATGTAGCATGAGCTGGGTAAACACACCTTCAAGCTCCATATGTCTGCAACCCTATCTACACCCTGCGATTCTGACCACACTTCCCCGCCATCGTAGTCAAGGACACTACTCGATGACCCTTGCAGCTTCAATCCTTGTTCGTTTGCTAAATGTAGCAAGCAAATGAAGCAGAAACTTGTACTAATTTCCTCCATCTTGTCTTTCGGATACGACCTTTGCAGGCCTGATATCACTTGACTGAACTGCCGTCCCTCTGAGGGATCGGTCACGGATTGATCATCGAAGTCCTGCAAAGGGTTTAGCCAAGATCGGACCGGATATCATGGGAGAAAGCCATCACCATCTCTTCGTCTTCTTGTTCTTCCTTCTGAGCCACCTTGATATCTAACCCTTTCCAGATGTTTTCCTTCAGTTTCCGGACATCCACACGCTTTGCACGCTTAGCATAGCTGACGGACTCGGGTCGGACACGACGGGTCATGCCTTGTGTTGCTGCTAAGAGGTCCTGTTCTCCAGCGTCTTCCGGCACACCATCGCCCTCATATAGGTCGTCAAACGCTGGACCGTCATCATCGTCATTAAAAAACTGGGTATTAAACGGCAATGGTACATCGCCGCCTGAGATGCAAATCAGAATTATAGTCGGGTTAAAATTGCAAACGCTTACTCTCGTCGCCTTCCTCTTGAGCCAGGCGGCCCGCCGCTTGGTCGGCAGCAGCCTGTGCCCAGAAATTCTCATCCACTTCACCGTCTCCAGCCTCGTCAAAACGAACTCTTTGTCCTCGCATTTTCAGCTTCGAAAATACAGGTGAAAGTGAGCATTGATTGAAATCGAGGAGCTGGTATACCTACAGAGAACTTAGGCTTCAGGAACAGCGTCACGAGTTGTCTGCTGGAGAAGTGCATATCATCTGGAAGTGTGTGTGTATCGCGCTTCTCTTCCTTGGCTTTCCTGCCTCGCCCGCCCTTCTTGGCAGTCGATTTAACCGTTCCGTAGTTTGGCAAGGTGATACCAGCCCCGCGAGTTACAGGAGCAAAGAGCTCGTTCGACAACATTTTAACATCCTTCTCGGATGGTGTCAGGAAATCAATCCTAAAGGCCTCTTTCTTCTCCCGCCGTGGCTTAGAAGCCGCCACCTCGGATGCATCCGCTGCGGACAAGTGTGTTAGCGACATGAAATGACGTTCATCACAGCTTACGTTTTCGTATGACTTTGCGCAACTTCCAGTGCTCGGGGCCAGCCCAGTTCTTCATGATATTCTGGTCAAAGTACCCCATAATGCCACTCTCGCCCTCAGCATCCGTCATGGCCATGACAAGATCCCGCTCGGTTGGTATTCGACGTGGATCAAACGGCACGAAAGCACCGGGGCGTAAATTCTGACCTTGCTGAGCATCAGCAGCAGGAGATCCATCGTGTCCACTTCCATAATCATCGCCACCGAATGCACCACCGCCTGCATAGTCATCATCCACGGCCTGGTCTCCTTGAAAAAAGTCCTCAGTTTGAGGAAAACCGCCACCATCAACGTCCATGGTATTGTTGTCGCCAAATGCATCGAAGCCTGCTCCGTTCCCGTCGTCGTCTTCCTCTTCAGCGCGGGTATCATCTTGATAGAGAGTGGTGTCGTCAAACGTTATATTGTCATGGGTAAATGAGAATTCCGCCAAGGAGTGTGCGATGGCCGTGCTTTCTAGGATCTCGAGGGCAGGGAAAAAATGACCTATTGCTTGTATTTTAGCGGAATGCTCGTAAAAAGGTTCACATTAGTCACTAACTTCTTAGATAGCTCAAATCGACGTCTTCTTCAGGCTCAAGTATTGGCTCCTCTTCGTCTACCACCTTGGCCATGGAGTCACTCGCATCGAAAACAATGCGCAGACCACCATCGGCTCCAACACCTATTCCAAGGTGGTTCATAAGAAGCCCCTGCGCACCACCCTCGTCAAAGTCAGCGCAAGTCTTTCTGAACAGGGGGTCAACACGAAATTCAAGGTCGAGTTTTTTGCTCCGAAGTTGACCGGCATCCTTAGCAAGGGTCGAATCGGGTCGATGGGTTTTCTTCTTTCTCCTTGGTTGGGAAGCATCTTGGCCATCAGGATTGTCGGAGGCGGGTTCTTCTTCTTCTTCGCCTGCTGCTATATTCTCGTTAGCAAGGTTACTGAGCAGCTTGCCGGTCTCGGTGCCGACGCTATCAACCCGACTCGTCCAAATTTTGACACAGCCGTCAAGCGTACATGAAGCACGCTGGAAATTGATCGAATTGTCTGTGTTATTTCGGAGGAGGGACATGTCGTGGAAGTAATCGATGAGGGCGAAATTCCATGAGTTCGCTGCGTTTATTTTCTAGGGAAAGTGAGCCAGGCAGCATAGTTGACGATGTGTCACACACGTTATCTGTGGCCATCTTCATCCACTCTTCGAAATTCGAGTTCATGACATCCAGAGAAACGTTTATAACTGGGGGAGGGAGTGCAGATTTGAGCTGCTGCTGCTGTTTCTGCTTCGCTGGTGCAGCTCGCAAGGTCT
>JBBPLM010000040.1:58279-70608 GCA_038089795.1 Pulchroboletus neoregius | reverse complement strand
CCCACGGTCACAAGATTCGAGTCGGCTTGCAGTGTCCAAGCGCGGTTCAACAAGAGAATGACTGGGCTCTGTCACTGCATAGACAGGATTGAATTATGAGTCCACCTGTCGTGTATGGGGATATACTTACGATTAGGTTGTTCCTCCGCTGCTGGTTTGGTCGCGAACTTCCATGGATCAACCTCGATTTTCTGGTCATTGACATCAATACATTATGGATGTTACAAGAATAAATTGGCACACCCGCCAGCGTTTAGCATATGTGCGTTTGAAGTCGTGGGGTCGTTCTGGTTTGGGTTTTGCAGCATTCTCAGCGTCTTTGGTGGTCTGACATTGGGAGACGGGAGCATATAGTGAGAAAGGAGGTGGAGATGGTGGAGATGGTAGGGCTTTTTTGTGCTGCGCTAGTTCTCGCTGTTTGCGAAGCTTCAAGACGTTCCTGAATGAGGGTATTAAACCATGACGTTGATTATATGCGTGGACTTACCCACCCCCACCGTCCTGACGAAGACCTAGAATCCATTCTTTCATTTTCTCGTCCGATTCGAGATCACGGGGGTTCCCAAACAAGTGTCCGCCCGTGCCCATCGAAGAGATGTAGCCAATTTCAAGTGATATGTGGGATACGTGTGTGTTTCCGATCACATTTGGACCAAGAGGGCGCGGAGAGAACATGGGGCGATAGCCAGCGACAAAGACAGGAAAGAAACGACAATCGATGATGCTGCGGCCATGTTTACTGCTCCAAGGATTGAAACAGGTAATGCAGGGACGATAGGAGTTCAACTGACCGCTTGTACTCGTCTATGGCGTCTTTTGAGATGCGGACGGACACTCTGTAAGCCTTATCGGATACCCACGCCCAAACGTAACTGTTTTCTTGATAAGTGAGAAACTGGGGGAAATGTGTCAGGATTAGCGAGTACAGTGACAAGGAGCGTACGTCTGTGAGCTGAACTCTTTTCTTTTTATTTGATACTGGTGCGTTGTAGAGCTGGGCGCCGTATGTCTCGGCGACGTCGATGAGGTAGTCGCGAATCCACGGACTGGACATCGACTCGGACATGGCGGATAGACCTCTGAGGACTGTCACATTACGCGACATGTCACGCGTCTTCTCATGAGTACTCTCACGTGACCGAGACGCGCTACAGTTGAACTCGGCTGCGAGACTTCATTAATATACCGACAATGCCACTACGAAAACCACCGCCAGCCGAACGAATCGTCGCCGTCGAGGACGACGACCAGCAACGCTACTTCGTGTATAGGTATCTTTCCTTCTGCTCTTACCTTCCATGTCACCGACTACCCCGCGCCGCAGCTTGCCAGACTCCGTGGAACATCAACAAGCCCAGTCGAGACAGCCTCCAGACCGATATCAGCCCGGCCAACTCTTGCCTACTATCATGACAGGTGAAACCCTCGACCTCGACGATCCTTCTTCATCCGCACACGACCATGATCCATTCATCGACCCTCATTCGAGACCCAACTCACTCTACACCGACCATTCAGATACGCGCCCTCTCTCCCAGTACAGCCAACACAGCCAACACAGCCAACATTCCAACCGTTCGCTACCTCAGCCACCAGTCCCTCTTCATGTCGTTGGTAATCCTTTCGGCTCGACACCCACCGCATACGCGCCATATGGTCCAAATGATCTCCCAGTGTCATACAGTGGCTCTGTCGATCATTTTCAACATGATACGGAAGCGTTTGCTTCTGGTGTATATCCCCGTCAAACCTACCGTCCGCCGCGGTCACGCTCCCCGACCCCTTTCGGTGACGATGAAGACTATAGACTCGACGAGAATAACGTTGCTCACCACACTAGCTATTCCCAACACCATGATCCCGATCGCGTTTCTGAAAAATTCGATCACGATGACGACTATAATGACCAGTACGACATTTCTCAATACGCGGACGTCCCAGGTGACGACGACGAGATGGAAGAGGGCGAAAGGACACCTTCTTTGTCTACTTCCATCGAATCCGAGACACCGTTTGAGACCATGCACTTTGGACCTGCCCCCATCGGTCGGGTCCGGCGTAGACTCAAAAAGAAACGCGTTCAACTTACCAACGGCAACTTGGTCGTCGATCTCACTGTCCCTCCCAAGCTTGTCCTGCCTTACCGAGGAGAGCCAGAAATGACTAAAGCCAGGTATACTGCTGTTACCTGTGACCCCGATGATTTCGAGCAAGAAAAGTTCTTTCTCCGTCAGAATGAAAGTGGGCGTACTACCGAATTATTTATTGTTATCACTATGTACAATGTGCGTCCTGCACATCAACTTGTCCTTTTTGAGCATACTAACAGGTAGTGGTGTCCAGGAAGACGAAGTTTTGTTTTGCAGGACCATGTATGGTGTGATGCGGAATATCGCACACCTCTGTTCCCGTAAAAACTCACAAACTTGGGGACCAGACGCATGGAAGAAGGTTTGCCCTTCTTCCGAGATCCACTCATCTTCTCAGGCTGATGCTATATTGTAGGTCGTAGTCTGCATCGTCGCAGACGGACGAAAGAAGGTTCATCCTCGCGTCCTTGACTGTCTAACCCTCCTAGGTGTTTACCAACCTGGAGATCACATGAAAAACACCGTAAACAACAAGGAAGTGACCGCCCATCTATTTGAATATACGACTTCCTTTGCCTTGGATCCGAACATCCAGTTCAAGTATCCAGACAAAGGCATCGTGCCCACGCAAATAATTTTCTGCATGAAAGAAAAGAACCAGAAGAAGATCAACAGTCATCGATGGTTCTTTAATGCGTTTGCGCCAATGTTGCAAGTGGGTGGAATGAGGGAGGATCTGTGCAGAGCTGACTTCCATGTCGTAGCCGAACGTGTGTGTATTGTTGGACGTTGGCACCCGCCCCGGGAACAACAGCATCTATCGTCTGTGGAAGACGTTTGACGTCAATTCAAATGTCGGAGGCGCCTGTGGCGAGATCGCAGCATACAAGGGCAAGAACTGGAAATACCTCTTGAACCCCTTGGGTAAAGTGACTCGGTTGTGTGATTTCCCCCCTCTGCTAATCGTCCTTGCAAAGTCGCTGCGCAGAACTTTGAATACAAGTTGAGCAATATCTTGGACAAGCCCACTGAGAGTATGTTTGGGTACATCAGCGTTTTGGTAAACATGTTCCGTTCTACATGTAACATCAACAATTCATGTGCGCGTAGCCTGGCGCGTTTTCTGCTTACAGGTAAGGACGCTGGAACGTAGTCTATGACCCCTGCTGATACGTACAGGTATATTGCTTTGCAGAACAACAAAGATGGTCACGGTCCTCTCGCCTCATACTTCAAAGGCGAGGTTCTCCATGGCAGCGATACGGATATTTTTACGTCAAACATGTGTAGGTAACTCGCACCGCTCGCTCGCTCGCATGCTGATGAGGTGGTAGATCTCGCAGAGGATGTAAGCGACTTGCGATTTTTGCAGAAGTCTAAATTCATGCTTTTCAGCGTATTCTTTGTTTCGAGTTGATAGCCAAATCCAACTCTAGCTGGTGCGGTTCTTATCTCACTGTCCTCGCAATCCAATTCATCTGGTTGTCCTTCAGGGTGCTTAAATACGTCAAAGGGGCCATCGGCGAGACTGATGTTCCCGAATCGCTCCCAGAGTTTATATCTCAGCGTCGGCGATGGCTGAATGGTTCCTTCTTCGCCGCAGTGTATGCCATCGCGCATGTAGGTCAAATCATGCGTAGTGGCCATAGCCCGTGGAGGAAGGTGACGCTGCTTGTAGAAACAGTGTACAACTGCATCAACATGGTATTTTCGTGGTTTGGGATCGTAAGTTTGCTGTAATCTTTGGATTCCGGCGCTGAGGGGGATTGTCTTAGGGAAACTTTTACCTCTTCTTTGTGAGCAGCTGATTTGTGATTGCTGGAGTGGGCGACATGGATTAGGCTGACGGAAAAATAGGTTGTACTGAGTTCATCCTTGGAGGATAAATCGTTTGGATTGACGAATATCCAATACTTCAATGCTACAGTTCAAGTACGTTGCATTTCCTTTTCGGCGGGCTACATTCTGATGGACCATCTCTTGTAAGTATTTCCTAGCTTCGATCATAATCGCCTGCTTCCTTATGTCAATGGGGAACAAGCCGAAAGCGTACGTTCCAGTTTCCGTCCGAGTCGTTCACACTGAGTCCGCATTCCAGTGCTCATCTAAAATACAAGCTTGCATCAATATTTCTGGCTGTCTTGATGGTCTACCTTATTATCGCATCTGTGCTCTGTGGGATAGCAGCTGCCTCTCAAGCCGGAGGAGGTGTTGTACTGTTGAGCATTGGTGTCACGTACGGAGGTAGGGTTCCGATGCATTGTTGTACATCGGACGTTTTTGAACGTGAACTGTGGCCATGTAGTTTATGTCCTGAGCAGCCTGCTTGCTTTCGATCCGTGGCATCTCTTGACAAGTTTCGTGCAATACCTGTTGCTGACTCCGACATATATTTGCATCCTGAGCGTGTAAGTGTGAATTTTTATCTCCCTGAAAAGATCTAACTGACGTGTGTATGCCAGATATGCCTACTCGAATCTAAACGACGTTTGTGTTCGCTGTCCCGCCCATCCGCGTCTCATTTACATTGTTTTGCACATGTTAGATTTCATGGGGAACGAAACAAGATGCAGTACCCGACGCTGATCTCGGAGCTGCTGTGCAGGACTCCCATTCTCAAGTGGACATCAAGATGCTCGCGGAGGCGGCAGACGTAAACGGGATCTATGAGGAAGCCCTCGACGCGCTGCGTGCTGCGAAGTTTGCCGACGTTGCGAGTGCACAGGGAGGTGTCAAGACCAAGCAGGGGGGGAAGGGGAAAACAATGCCCAAGGTTATGAATGAGCGGGAGAAGGAGCAAGCTGCGATGGACTATTACGCAAACGTGAGGACGAACGTGTTGTTGACATGGGTGTTGTCAAACGTGAGTGTGATGTTCCTTCGAGATGTCGTTGCTAAGGCACGTCGCAGGGTGTGCTCCTCTTGTTGATTCTCTCAGGTACAGATTCTTCGAGTACATTTAGCCCGGACGCGGGTGTGTCGCGGACCAAGGGGTACTTGATATTCATTCTAGCATTTGCTGCGATAACAAACTTTGTGGTAAGTCTCTTTTCTTGTTTGAGGAATTGCGAGAAGCGCAAACTAACATGTCGGTGATACGAAGCGCTTGGGAGGGTCGACATTATACCTGTTGACAAGGATCTTCACGCAGTAAAAGGACAGCAGTGACGCGATCTCTAGCATAGTCTCCATTGGTCGTGTATGATAAATACATATACGCGAAGCCAATATGAGCTGCAACCGGTGTGAAATACTTGCTAGTCCATCCGTACGAGGCATAGGTTTGGGGAAGACCAACGAAATTCAGGCAAATAAATAATCGTAAAATGATTTTTTATCTGTCCCAACAGCCCCAGCGAGAGCTTTCTTGTCATTCTTGGCTTTCCTCCGCCTTGCACCCAGCTTGCGGGTGGTGGGTAAACGATGTGGGGACCTACGCGCTGGGGAAGGGGAAGAAGTTGAGCGAGGATACAGCGTGCGGAAGCGATCTCGGTCGGCGCGGGCGCAAGAGGGCGTTGGGTTCTCGCCTTGTTCTTCCAGTTCGACGTTGGCAGGGAACCCAGCTCGCGTGGTGACAGCGGCACTCTGGAGGCGAGATGGTGTAAGCGTCGTGTCTGCCACCAACGGCGTCACAAGATCGTCGTCAAACTCGGCATGGGCAGAAAGGGAGAGGGATTCCATGGATGCTGCGAAACCACGGTCGTCTGTGTCGTTCTCCGAGTCGATGGCAAAGTCGGATCCGCCGAGGACAGACCAGGAGGCAGGGGAAGAAGAACGAGATTCTTCAATGTCAGAGAGTGGGGGTAGATCGCCGGGGACAGAATCAATGTCAGAGGCGTCGGTAGGGTTATAGTCGGAGCCTTCTGTCGTGTTAAAGTCGGAGAGGCTGGCATCGGAGACATGAAAATCGGAGGCATCAGTCGTGGGAGGGGTAACGAGCGATCGAGAAGATAGGTTGACACGAGGATCCGGGCGGGTGATATTGGGACGGAGGAGGTACGTGAGACGATAACCGTCTGTTTCCTTACCTGATGGCAGTGTCAGTAGGGGAGGGAGAGGCGGGCGGGAGGGACGTACTGAAGCTGACGACGCCGTACCACCTCGCGACGCAATGGACGATATATCTCTCGAACCCACCGTCGGGGTGTCCAAGAGCGGGAGCTGCTTTGACGGCCCAGACGAGCATTCCGGCTTCCCTACCGACTTCCCTGATGTCTTCCCTTCCGCCAACAGGGTCTCCAGGAAAGTGGAAAAGATCCTTTGCTTGGTCGGGGTTCAAGTAGGTTCCACCTTGGAGCCATGTTGCAAGATGGGTCTCGATGGCTTTCACGAGGTGAGCAGAGGAAGGACGAGCGCGGAGGGTACGGCGGGCGCCACGTAAAGAAAGGGAAAAGAGGCCAGCGGAGGAGGTGGATGGGATTGTTGGAGGAGGGCGAGAGGGAGGAACGAGAAGGGTGCGGGGTAGGTAAGTAGGGAGGGGATGAGGAAATGTAGTCAAAGGGACCTGGAGTGGATGGGACAAGTCGACGCTGGTGGGAAGCGTAATATGCGGGTTATGCGAGAACTTGGCTATCGATCGGGTCAGTCAACGTCGGGCGAGGGGAGCGGGGGAGAGCACACCATTCTCGCGCCGTCTGACCCAGCGCTTTCCTTCTGGTTCCGGTCGATCTTCCTTGACCTTGCGCTGAGCGGGGGGATCCTGGTGGAGATGCGCGAAACGATCTGAAAGCTTTGGGTTGCGGAGGATGGCAGGAAAGGACAATGGAACGGGTCCAACGTCGTCGTCGACGTCTGCTGGCATGGCGGCGAGGATGGACCGATTTGTTCAGCTACCAAGATGACCATCTATAGTCTCTACATTTATGACAGGTACATTCGACCATCCGTGCACATCTACGAGACCAATCTAATCATTCTACCACATCAGACATTGCGCATGCGTCTACTATCAAGACTGGCATCGAACGAAATACCTGAAACCCGCCGTCGAGGGTGGTGGTGTTTTACTCGCAGTCTCTCCTGCCGTCGCCCCTCAAGCGGTCGACACCTCCTCCACAAATAACTCGACCTTGACCAGCCCTCGGAACACCCTCTCTTCCACCACAGGTTTCGTCGTAGCCATCGGCCAAGACACCTCCGCCCCTGTGCAAGCACAACCGGATGCCCAAAAATCAAACGCACTTCCGTTTGATGAAGAAGCAAAACTCGTCTATGGTGTCATCTTGTCGTTGCGCAACATGGTCAAGAAATTATCTGCAAGGTAAGGCGGCATCACCTTCCTTTCCCCATCGTCTGACTCGCATTCGCTTCGCTAGAGACGAGCAGTTCACAAGCTACCGCACCTCTGCATACAAACTTCACTTGTATGAAACGATATCAGGCTACAAGTTTGTCTGCCTCAGTGATCCGTCCACGGACGGCCTCCGCTTCGTCCTCAGACAGATCTACAGCGGTCCTTTCGTGGACTTTGTAGTCAGGAATCCGCTAGTGCCAATGGACTCTCGCGAACAAGGCATTGACAATGACTACTTCCGTGCTAGCGTCGATCGTTTGATACGCGGTTTATCTGTCTTTGCTTGAACGCACACCTTCAACGAAACCCGTAGAGGGTATGTTCTGGGTATACTATACTATGACATGACTTTTGCGTGAGGCTCATCAAGTGGGGGTGGAGTGGGGACCGGTGTTGAACATTGTCTAGTATCTCGTTGTTCCAGCTGTTTCCTGAGGACGTTCATCAGTGACATCTTCATCTCCGTCTCCTGCTTGCTCTCTCCTTTGTCGCCATCCGTCTCTTCAGCATCCCCTGCCACTGCTTCATCTAGTGCCAACTTGGTTTCACCCAGCCGCAACATGTCTTCCTCAATCGTTCCCCGCGTTATTAGCTTCACCACATCAACGCCCCGTTTCTGCCCTATTCGGTATGCACGGTCTTGCGCCTGTCGATCGTTGTGAGGGTTAAAATCCTGGTCAAACCTTGTGAAGAAATAACCATGCGTGTTAGAGAACCCTAAGTTAACCATCGCTCCAACTTACATGATCACGACACTGGCCGCTGTCAGATTAATTCCCATGCCGCCAGCTTTCGTAGAGAGCAGGAAGACCGGAATAGACTCGTCCTCCGTGAACTCGTCGACGAGTGATTGTCGCACGTCCACAGCGGTCGAACCCGTGAGTAGTAAATATTTGATATTCTTCTGCTTGAGGATGGCTTGGAGAATGTCCAGAATTTGCGTAAACTGTATCGTACATTAGGTGTCAAACGCATGCTTTTGCGAGCGAGGTTTACTTGCCTGGGAGAAAATCAGGACTTTTCGCTTTTGCTGGCCATAGTCCTCCAGAAGTCGTAACAACACAATGATTTTGCCAGCATCAAGGAAACACTTCTCATCTTGAAGGTACTTTCGCGTTGACTTGTCACGAGTTAATGGTCGACCAAACATCAATCATAGACGATGGAGATACACACCTTGTAACCCTGGCAGAAGAACTGCAATTCGGCGTCCGTCATAACTTCCATGTCCTCCTTCACATACTGAAATACAGCCCCACGCTTTTTGAAGTCAGGTTCTTTCAGTAGTACTTTGGTGACCGACATCAGGATCTGATCCGTATAGAGTTTTCTGAAGAGCATTGGATGTGAGGCCGCCTTCCGGAGTTCCATGAGCACGTTTGAGCTGTTCTCAGCGTACTTGCCCTTGGGCCGCGGCGTCTTGCTAGTTTTTTTCTTCCCGGACGCGACGGTGCCGTTTGGGGTCGAAGTCCCCGACATGCTGGGGGTGTTGGATTCCACTTCTAGTACAGTCTTCCTAGATCGTTGCAGAGCATCGTTGTAAATCGACCTCTGCAGCTCATTCATCTCACACCACTCTATTCGCTCTGTCTTCTGAGGAAGGTCCTTGAGCACCTGGAGAAAAGTGAGTATTGCGGGGTACATTCAAAGTCTTCAATACGTACTTGATCCTTCCGTCGCCGAAGAACAAACGGTGTCATCATCTTTTTTGCCCGCGATATTCGCTCCTGTGAAAGCAGAGCGACTTTGGCATCACCCTTTGTCTTGAAAATCGCCCGTAACGAATCCATAGCCTCCCCGAGAAGGTTTGGAAGTATAAAGTTGAGCAACGACTATTGGGATATCAGACATCCAACTCTGTACACCGTACAGCAATATCATACCACAAGCTCCTGTAGATTGTTCTGCAAAGGTGTGCCGGTTAAAAGAAGACGCCACCTAGCGTCAAACTTCAAAAGGGCCTGGTAGCGTTGAGATTGAAAGTTCTTCAACACATGACCCTCGTCGAAAACAATACACTGCGATGTATCAGCGAGTAGTTTTTGTTTCAGTAGCTTAAGCGTACTCACATCCCACTCTACCCTTCGGAAGAACTTACGATCCCTTTCATCACCCTGTGCAAGGTTGTACGTCGTGACGAGTACCTCCCAACCACTGTCGTTCTTGCCACGGCGACGTTGAGTGTCGATGAGGGTTTGGCGCAGAGCTGGTCGATCGTCTTTACCGGCATAGTATGTCTGAATTGATATTGAAGGTACGAAGCGGGCGAATTCTCTACACCAGTTTTCTAGCGTTGACGACCTGTAGTATGGATTGTTGGTTATTGGACACGCGGTGGCATCTCCGTAGAGACATACGGCACTATGACAAGATGTGGTCCGACGTTCCCTCGTTCCTTCAGATGGGCAAAGAAGCTAATGACCTGGATAGTTTTACCAAGACCTGGTACACGATTTCAACAAATGCTGGACAAGAGGCGAACGCCAAACCCACTCACCCATTTCATCGGCAAGTATACAGCTGTACTCCTTTTTGTAGAGTAGATATAACCAATTGATGCCCAACAACTGATAATCCTTCAACGTCACCCCCGGGTTTAACATTGCAGGTTGATTCGCAAAATACTCTTTCGTCGCCAACTTGACAGACTTCAGGTTCAATGAACCTTCCTCGGCTGTATCAGACACGTTTTTCGATGTATCCTCTTTGTCCTTGCCCTTGTTGTTAATGCCGTCCGCGGACCAAGACGCGATTGCCGCACGTAGGCTCGCACCTATGCGCTCGCATTTCTCGAGAACGCTGTCAACAGCACCATAGCCACCAAGTACCCTTTGACAGTCCTCAAAAAGCCGAGGACTTATGCCAGCGGGTCCTGCTTTCTTCCTACCCTGACCTAACTTGACACTGACATCGTCAACAGAAATGAATGGCCTAAGGGATACGATTTTGTCGGCTTGCTCTGAACTACAACCTGATGATCACTCAGTAAACTTGGACTGAAATCGTATTTCGCAAGCCATACCAGTCAGCTCTTGCAGCCCATCAGTGTTTGCCGTGTTGAGGAAGTCCAACGCCCCTAGTTCTGCGTTATTCACGGGTGGACCCTGCGAGTGGCCAGTTTCATCTTCACTATCTGATTGATCGGAGTCAGAGATGACAACTTTATTAGCACGTCTGCGTCGTGGAACAGCAAGCGGTGTGGAGGGGGATGTCGGCGATGCGACCATGGGGATTAATGACGGTGAAACAGCAGATGTTGGCGTGGATTGGTTGGTATCTAGCACAGCTCTGTTCGCATAGATAGAAGACTTCTTGGCCTTCTCCCTCAGAGCGGCACGGTTAGCTTTAGTAACCTCGTCGACCTCTGCGACTCTGCCTGTTTCAGCAAGCGGATCTGGGGCGGCATCAAGCTTAGGTGATTTAGATTCAATACTAAAGGAAGGGGGTTTCCAGAGAGGATCGTCCAAGAGAGTGGTTGCTTTCTTCTCGTCTCCACTAGCTTGTGTCCATGCGGCCTGTACGAGGTTAACATCACGGTCGATGTTAGAAAGCCTAAACATCGCGAAAGCAGCTTTGTTTTGTATCCCGTCTCGGGACTCCGTGGGCTCTGAAGAGCCGGGACGTTGTCCCCGAAGTACGCGGGACGGACCGGTGACCGATAGTTCAAGGGAATGTCGAATATCTGGCATGGAATCATCGGAAGATGTAGACATTCCGGCCGAGCTCACGTTCGCTCTACGCCTCTGTCCTAAGCGCTGGATCCCGGGGGAATCAGGAGGATGAGTATTCAGCACCGGGAATGAGTCGGTGGGACCTCCACGATTGATACGCTTTCTGGGAGGGCCATCATCCGCGTAGCCATCCACCTCAGACAACCTTCGTACGTCTCCACCATAGTTGCGCGTGAAAGACGCGTAAACTGCTTTGCCACCATTCACAAACCCGCTCGAGGTTGAGAGGGGGTCTTGGTGGGTGGGTTGGCTCCACGGGTTGTGATGACTTGGCCCTGCCATCGGCAGGGTGTCAAGTGGGTTCTGCTGTTGATAGGACTGGTGAAGTGTTTCTGGAACGGTGGGACTGGAATTCGGAACGAGAATGAGGCCGTGACTAGTTGATGGCGTGGAGGGAGGGTAGCGTGCGGGTGCCGACGCATCTCTGGACTGCGGAGGCGGTGCGCTGAACAAGAGGGCTGGATCGTTGGGGGCCACAGATTGCGAAGAATCGTAGTCGAAGGCATCCTGACGTGTCGTTTTGCGGAATCTTAGTCTATCAAGGGCAGCTTTCTGTGGAAACGACGGGCGCCTTGTGAGAAAACGAGTGAAAACTCGACTCGTACAATACTAACTCTATTGGTCTCGATGTCACCTTCCATAGACATGAACACGAAGAAGAAATATGCGAGGGAAAGGGAAAGGCCTCCACCTCCGCTTAAGTGTGGTGAGAGAGAGGGAGACAGACGGGGGGGGGCAAAAAGTTGCAACACTCGCAACGTCGGAGAGTCAAAGCATGTGGCAAAAGAAAAACTGTATTTCTCTATCTACTGCACACAAGGATTAAATGCGGTACAGAGGGTCATGGGGGGCCATTAGGTGACCAAGTGGGCAGGGTCCGTGCTCGATAAGTAAGAGACATTTCCGGTGTACGGGCATCCGAGAGACAGAGGAGATTGCGCAAGGACAAAGGCCGAGGACCAGTAGGCGGACAGGAGAGACACGGAGACAGAAAGTAGAGCCCACGGCGTCAGACTTGCGCATGTAAAGCAAACACAGAATGAGGATCGTGTCGACGATTTGATGGGCAGATAACGGCTAAGTGAGACAGTGGAGCCTCGGCGAAATATCCAAAGCAACGTCGCGGCCAAGGTGGTAATAAAAAACAAGTGATCCCGAGTTCAACTGGGTAGAACATAGGACGCACGGTGCGCGTCATAGAGACAACGACCCCGA